>SZWC01001743.1:105396-161431 GCA_023375785.1 Penium margaritaceum | reverse complement strand
GGGGGGGGGGGGGGGGGGGGGGGGGGGGGGGGTGAATGTAACAAGGTGTCCCCTTTTTCTGGCATACTTGGGGCCTTGTTCGAGTATTGGGGGCATGCAGGCCTTTTTCCAATTTTCGGAAATCGTGCAAGCGGTCGCGCTCACCTCCGCTCGACCGTCGTTGCGAGGGGAAGGAGGAGGAGCGAGCAAAATCGCGCTGGCGTGTGGAATACGCCGGCGCAAGGGGCTGTTTTTCTTGCAGCTGCGAGCGCGCGTTCCAAACACACAATGGAGGGTTGCGCTGGCGTCCTCGGCGAGTGGCGTATCGGTGACGCCACCCGCCGAGGGATTCTCCCCGACGGGAGCTCCAACGACGGATGCGGTCAACGGCTGCAGTAAAACCGGTGACTGCGACCGTGCGATGGTCACAGTTCTCTGGTGGCGTGCGCAACACGGCGACCGCACCCACCGCCGTGAGACATACGCGACCAACGGGACGGCTCGCCGAGAGACAGAAGGGACCGTCGATCTGGACGATCGATGGCCGAGAACTTCTCGCACAAGGCACTAGGTGCAAGTAGGGCACCGAGTTCAGGTGCAAGTAGGACACCTAGTACAGGTGCAAGTAGCTTGTTGTAGCAAGCTAGGAAAGCAGTAGGCTGAGGCCTGGGCTAGCCAGCCGATTAGTATAAATACCCTGTACTCAGTTCAATCTAATTAACCTGTATTTTCCAGCTCTGGTTTCTAGACATCTCCAAGTCTATCTTTCCACTGCAATTGTGCTCTCCACACACCAAGGCTAACTCTCCAGAGAGCACCCACTCTCACAGTGTGCCTTGATAATCGTCGCTAAATTCAATTTCATTTCAAATTTCTTTTTAAATTTTATTTTTTCAAATCTTTTGGCTACAAATGACACCATCCACTGCCTTTGAATGTGTGAAAATTGAACATCCAAATGCAAACACTAACCTTGTCGCCACGACGTCTGCGGTGCTTTATCGAGTCGCACAACACGGCGCTACTCTGCCGTGGCCAATATCACCACCCAAACATCCTACCGTTGACACTCAACAGTCAGCACTTGCCATGGCGGCCTCTTCATCGAGCAATGGCTTCCAAACCCTAGTTTAGCCACAGACACATTCTTAGACAGCCTTTGGAGGCCTCCCTCAAGAGTATCTTAGGAACAACTACCCGTACAACTACAACAGTGAGCCTCATCTCCCAGTGTTCTCCCATTGTCACCGTGGAGCCGTGGAGCCCACGGGTGATGAGGACGACTTCAACAAGCATCCGCTCGTCGGCAACGACCAGGCGACCTACATGCATGGTGGCCACATGCCTTTTGCGCTGCTGCCCAGACGTTGCGTGAACGTCGGCATCACACCGGCAACGGAACCAGGGGAACCTACGCCGGATACCCTGCGGGCGAAACCCGTTCCAGATGCTCCCGCCGTCTCTGCCTTTGCTTATGCGACGTCATCCTTTGCGTCACCATCATCCGCTGTTGCCGCCAGTTCTACCTATGGCCTTGGTACCTTGGAGAATGAATTTTGGAGCCACGACCGCGATGTTGCCCTTGTTCAAGCAGTCATGGAGCACGCGCCGCAGAACCACTACAGTAACCGGTGGATGGCAAAATTGTACGATTGCATTGCTCCCAAGTTGACCACTGCTTTTAGACTGACTAATGACCTAACACAAGTGCAGCTTTGTAGTAGACTTGACATCATTGGGGCATTGTGGAATCTTGCTTTTGGCTTAGTAGGGCAAAGTGGTGGACCTCTATATCGGTGCACTTGGCAAATTGAACAATCTCCTGACAAGTGGGATGACATGAGGAAGATTAACCCATAGCAAGCACGTTTGCAAGGAAAGAGCATTCTTTGGTATGACATAGCAACAAAAATCTTCTCCGCCGTCAAGTCTCGTGGTAACGAAATCACCGCGAGCGACGTGGTGCCCGCTGATGATGTAGAGCTTGGTGGCACCGACGATGAGCCGATGGATGACAGTCGCCGAGTGCGTCACAAGGTTAGCGTGGACAAGAACATGGAATTTGTGGACAAGATGGTTCAACAAGCAGTCAAGCTGGAATGCATAGTTAAGGAGAACGGTTCACGCTCAACCTATGCTAAAGCGGTTGACATTGTCAACCGCGACAAGATGCTACCACGCGTGCACAAGTTGCCACTTTGTTATGGCCTGAAGTGTGACCCACCCGTGTGTAAATGTTTTGTGTACTCGGATGGGGAGTTACGTTCGGATTTCATTCTTGATGTTGGCTTGGTGATGTTGGCAATGACAATGCCGAGACAAGCCGTGGCAAGACTACGGGTGGGAAAGACATTTAAGCGGAAAACAGCTTGTTTGCTGTAGAGAATATTGATGATGCATGATCATGTATTGCAATCTTTCATAAAACATTCATGCCCTTGCTTGAGCATTATCCCCCACACCCCAATCACCCATTTCTGTGTAATCTCACCACATTTGTTCTGCAATTTGTGCACGTAATGTACGCATACCCGCATCCCCATTGTGTCGCCCAACTTGCAGCACGTGTACCGGGATGTTCTATCCGGTACCGGCTGGTTCCACCCACACTCCAATGTAGTCTCTCTCTCTCTCTCTCTCTCTCTCTCTCTCTCTGTCTCTCTCTCTCTCTCTCTCTCTATCTCTCTCCCTCTATCTCTCTCTCTCTCTCTCTCTCGTGCGCTCTCTCTCTCTCTCTCTCGTGCGCTCTCTCTCTCTCTCTCTCGTGCGCTCTCTCTCTCTCTCTCTCGTGCGCTCTCTCTCTCTCTCTCTCGTGCGCTCTCTCTCTCTCTCTCTCGTGCGCTCTCTCTCTCTCTCTCTCTCTCTCTCTCTCTCTCTCTCTCTCTCTCTCTCTCTCTCTCTCTCTCTCTCTCTCTCTCTCTCTCTCTCTCTCTCTCTCTCTCTCTCTCTCTCTCTCTCTCTCTCATGAGGTTGTGCATCACAAAACAGGAAAATAACAAATGTGCTTGAAATGTAGATGGGTATGCCGAAACGCCATGCATGATATGGAACCTAGCTTTCAAGAAACCAAATGCCCACTCTATCATGGACCTAGCCAAGTTATGCCACCGATTAAACAGCTCTTCAGCATCTTGTGGTCATTGAGAACGAGGCCCAAACTCTTGGAGGTGGCAGCGTCGACCCCGAAAGGGAGTTAGACATCCGTGATCTTTCGGGAAACCGGCATCTACAAGAACATAAGTGTTGGGTGGCAATGAAAAACCACGGCGTAGTCCTTCACAGAACATGCGTGCATCATGTGCTGACCCTTCCCATCCCGTTGTGACAAGTTGAATTTGAGGTCGGTGTCACATGTTGCAAGGATCTTTTTGGGTCAATTGTTGGTGTCAGTTGAAGTAGGCCACATGTCGGCAAACGTTGACAATAACCGGCACATGCGTGCCATCCAACACCCCCATACAGTTTGAGAATTATGGGAGGTAATTGTGCCTCCCCACCCATGGTCTAGGTAATGGATCCCCTTGCCATTGTTGGCGGATGATGATTGGCGCGATGGAGGTGAGCGCCATCACAATCTCTCACAAGACAGGGCCGACAGTCGTCATTCTCCTTGGGAACCTCTCACTCAGTTCATGATGGGACATACCATGGCATACACATTGCATCCACATTAACAAATTTTCTTTGACACTGAGGACGGTGTCACGAACCCTCGTGCTAATACAAAGTAGATTGTGGATGTTGAACCAGGTTTCTTGGCTCATTTGGGTCATGTTGTAGATGCGTTGTGGGTGGCCACGATGTAGTTCATGAAGCCAGGAGAGTCCACCAAAGGTAGACATGTGCATAGCACACGTAAGCTGTCTGGAACGGAGTCGCCTATCCATGTCGGCTAGAACAGACTGGAGGATGACAAGAATGATCGCACGGAGTCTGATTGCGTGGCATACGATGGCGGAGTACACCTGAGCACGAATATGAGGCCGATCCATGTTTGGTGCGTTGAAGAGGATAAATGAGCTGTAAACAAAAGAGGACTTTGTTAAGTACATGTGCGTGCCCTAGTTTGTGAATAGACGTTCAGCCAACGCACAACACATCGTTGTCGCGTGAATCGTGACGATATGGATTATAATGCTGCAATCATCAGCGACAAGTCATTTTGGATTTCAAAAACAATGCTTGCTCGCCGAATATCTCGCTTGAGGCCATTGTTGTCGTGAAAATAAAGTGCGCCGCGAGCGATGTCTGCTCCGGTGATGATCTTGCCAAATCTTCGCATGTACTCCGTCATGCTATACTCCTGACGGGGACGTTGGAGTTTGTACATGCATTAGACTTCTTGTTCAAACATCCACAGCGTGCAAGCATCGCGCACGAGAATTCATTCCAGTCGGTTGGTTGCATCAGTGCATCTTGCCACTTTGGGTTGGTCTGCTCCAACGGTTGCACGCCTGTGGTTGGCGATATGAGGCAGGCCCCGTAGGCCGTTGATGATACTCCGCTGGTTTACTACTGCTGTTGGATGGTCTTTATATCAGACCACCCACTAAGCGCCATGCCACACAAAAGCACGGCCGTGAGGTCAATTTTGTTTTTATCGTCGTTGACCCTAGCAATGGTGAAGTACACCTCCAAACTCGTCAGCCACATCTTAATCGTCGGTCTCTTTGAATTGGCTTGATGGAATGGTTCTAGTGGAATGGTTCAAGAGTTGGGAATTTCTCTCGACATGCACCACTTCACGTGCGCTTGCGTTGCATAGAGCCTCCATCGTGATGCTGAGTTGTTGGAGGAGGTGGTTGTTGACTCCTTCAAGTGCGGAGATCCGGTTCACTTGTTCCTTGTTGATCCGCGCCTGTTGTCCAGTGCCACATGTCATGTCTGGTGTCCTCATTGAGGTCGTTGGTAGGGGCGGCTGGTTTACCGCCGTTGGGTCCATGACTGGACTGGATATTGAAGTCGTAGGGGTTGATCTAGCTGCCGTATATCCTGCCACGACAGCATTTTCTATCGCTTCAGGGTTCCATGAATCGGCACGTTCAACTCCTCCATTGCCAAAGTTTTTGCCAAAGACCCACTGCTGGTCGTCGGTTGTGCTCCCTTGCCTTACGTCGTAGTCGTAAAGGGTGCGTGGTCTTGACGTGCGAGATGCACTGAACGCTTGTGCAACATAGTCCTTTGGATGGATAAAATTGTCAGGAGCCTCTCTAGCAACGCTGCGCTCCGATACCAAGTTTTATACCGAATGGAGCGTAGATGGTGAACAGGTAAAATCTAGAAGGTAGAACACAATGTAGAATTTGGGACACTTGAGCAATGTACAATTAACGGTAAGTGTACTTTGATGACAAGCGTCAAAATGATCGAACATATGTATGCAAGTGTCCAGTTACGAATGAGGCATGGTTGGGGTCGTTGGGTCAATTGTCGAGTGACCCGTGTGGAGTCGTGTCGTGAGTGGATGGATTCGAGAAGGTCCACCAAGAAGTTGGGGGTCTTCAAGAATCGATGGTGAAGATGCAAGATGCATCTTTATAAACGCAGATTTATCTTGTTGCATCAGGAATGCGGCCAAAAGGCCGTGCTACTTTTGTCATAGGTTTTTTAGAGTATTCTAAAATGTCAGAAGGTTTGGCAACATTCACTGAGGGTGGGGGCAGTTGGTCGATTTGCCCTCGACCGTTGGAGTGAATATTGCGGTCTTGCGAAGCGATGAGCTGTTTGTGTAATGATAGAAATGCCCAGTCAGAAATATGAGGGACTAGTGTACGTCTGGTACGTAACAAATGCTCACAATCTCATGCCAAAGAAAGTTGGATGTGTTTTTATAGTTTTGTCCAGCCAAATTCAGGTATTATGTGCTTTGATATGAGAGTATATACGCTTCTTCAACCTCCGATGCCTTTGAAAACAAGGACATGCACAATTCAGCTCAAGATTGTTCTACAGTAGTGTGAGAGCACCCTAATTAGTCCATCTTTAAGCTTCCCGTGAGGGTCTAACCTCGTTCATCCAGTTCTCATGTGCTACACGTGTTCAATCATGTCATGGCGCGTTAACATACCACTAAAACTTGAACAATGAAAAATAAACATCCCACTATAGAAGTCAACTCATTGATGATATTTGTTGAATCCATGCACATTAATCTGTATGAAATGGGTTCAACTGTTGAATAATTTGTCATAGTGTAACACAGTTTGTGTGTTTAGTCCAGTTTTCTTAATTAAATAGCCAGACAACCGACTCGTAAAGGACACAAAAAATAGATAAAAACACAAAGTGGTGAAAGCATGGCGATATCATAGCATGTTGCAAACAAGACAATTATGCAAGGCATTCCGACACTTATGCAAAAGCTTGCAAAAGATGATGGCCGTGATGTTTTCTTGGAAAACATGGAGTAAGAAATCTTTGGTTTGTTTTAGAAATCCTTGTATGTGGGGTTTTGAGTTTGACTAATTAGCCAAACGTGATCAAACAGTACTGGTCATGTATATGTCTGAGCAAAAATCTTATGTACCCTTACTTTTGCAGAATAGCCCAGATTGACTACCTCAAACAATAAGCCTCATTCATGCCTATGTTAGACCAATATGCTCCATTCACCCCTGCAACAAAAGAATGTGCCTCGTTTGCCCCTCTTGTTGAGAAATAGACTTTAAGTATGGAATAATAGGTTGTTACCTCTTGTTTCTGAAAAGGTAGCATGTCGATGCCGCATGCTATGCATAATTAACGTGCTAATGTCATTTTTGTTTGCTAAAAAATCAAAAACTACTTTGTAGATGGGTTATTAGTTCTTGGAGTGTTGATTGTGGAAGTTTTTCATGGGATTCCAAGAATCCTCATGCATTGAAAGGGAGTCTCTTTGGCCTTGCTACCAAGGGGTCCAACAGGTGCCTTTGTAATTGTAAGATCCCAAGCTCCAATTGTTATAAGGGGGAGGAGTTTCATGCCGCTTGTAAAAAAAAAGTCAAACTTTAAAAAACGAGAAAATAATATAGATTTCATAGCTCCCCATTATTCTATAACCAACTCAACAAGAAAGTTAGCCAACACCTGTGGGCAAGAATCTCCATCGAGCGAGCCCCCCCCCTCCATCGCACGGGCCATCCTAACCCACTCATTTTATCATGGCCTTCTGTCACAAGGGCCTCGATTTTACATGGCATTAGAAGAGGTTGTAACAAATGGATGGTTGAGGTGGCATTTACTGATACATATATATACACATATATATATATATATATATATATATACATATATATATATATATATATGTATATATACATGTATTCCAATCATCAAACATCTTTTGGTACTTTTGTCATTACGAATGGTCCCTCCCCTCCCCCCTCAGCGTTATCGCAGCCCTCCATGGCGACAGCCATGATACACCATCACATGTTTTTCTCCACCATGCTTAAGCGAAAACACGTGTTGCTAATTGAGCATGGTCTGAAATGGTGGGAAAACGGGGCTTGACGTTGCCCAACAATGGCGGATGGGGTTTATTTTGCATGGGTGGGGATGAGTGGGGCTCATGAACCTATGTTGGGGATGATTGAGGCAGGGGAAAACAAGGGTTACACATTATAAAACAGGATATTATGCCTTTTCAAACTATATAGACGATTTACTATGCTTATCTTTGCTACCCCTGCACGGGGAATGGACAATTTCCAAAAGTCACATGTGCCGAACGTTCTTTTGTCGGCACATGTGATGTACACAATTCTGTAAACTCCACACGTGGACATTCATGTCCTGACATTCATGGCCCACAATGCCTCAATCCCCAAATCTTTACACCAATTGACCAACGGAATTTAAAACTCATCTAGGACCTCCCGTGTTCCATTGTGGAACCCTCTACACGCTGAACCATTTTTCCACTAGTGTCAACAAAACTATCACAATCTGTATCAGTGTTTCAGTCATGTTTAACTGACTCATCAAAGGCAATACAATTCATACATCTGGCTTCATATTTTCAAAACCCCTTAACTTATCTGTATAGCTTCTCATATTAGCCTCTCATGATGAAATGTCACATGCATCATTCATTTCAAGTACCGAAGATATTGAGTAAACATCAATCATGTTCTGCTAAAAAACCTCGACACCTTTCATCAAAGTAGACTTATTGCTTATTATGGATGATCCAAGACTCAAAATGATTTTGAGCCTCTTTTACTCCATTCCTTCTACCCATAAGACATCCAGGTTCTACTTAGTGTAATGCTTGATATCATTATGTAATGGTGATGGAGGAACAATCAACTTCACTCCAAGGAGACAACCTCGCATAAGTCTTCACCATATCTCCACCATCTAGCATAAATGACCAATTGCCTCACCCGTGAAATTTTGTATCAACAAGCGTGTTGGGAAGTGATCAAACTAGTGAACATGGAAGGTTCACAAAAACTACTAAATATCACATAGAGCCCAATATAGTTTTCATTCGATAGAAGGAATTTACATCTGGGCTTTGCTGACATGCATTCATGTTGATGTTCTATGAAAATTTCTGCGTGCAGGAATACACATTTTTACACTGAGTGACAAGTGCATGAATTTGCGCTGACTGACCACAACTCCCATTTTCTATGAGACAGTAAAATCTTTTACCTTTTGTGAGGAGGGAGAACTTTCACTACATTTAGGCCCAATCACCCCAATATCATACACCATCAAAACAGTGGACGTCACCCAACATTATTTTTTAGGCATCGGTGAAGCTTCTATGCACTTATCTGTAAATTGTGTTATCACTTGTGGAAGATTCCATGTAGTTTACGAGGGCCCTTTATACAGAGGAAGAAGCTTCTAGGAATCTCATTTGAAATCACATTCTTTCACGTTAAGTTACAATATGAAGCTATGTTCAATATGGAAGCTTCTAGGTGTTTGTTCTGCTATCTAACACATATGATACAAAAATAAAGAATTAGATAAAGTGTATGAGGCATGTAGCCAGAGGTGCATCACTTGACAAGTGATGTTTCACACAAATAGTACACTTGTGTAGGTAAGAATCCACTATTCCCAGGAAGCTTCTTCTTAACACATACTACTATTTTCTCACAAAATCTTGCCATAGATTTCTTTGTACCAATTTTAAAACTTTCTCCTCAATGTACAAAATTGTATGTCTGCATGTATCTTTCATGAAAATGTTTGTTCACTCCCTCATGCACCCCCTCATACACTTTCCACTTGACAGGGGGAGGGGGTTGGGGAGAGGGGTGGTTCCAAGAGACAAGACTGTACAAGTCATGTGTATGAATAACTGTATCACTCAATAAGTGACAACAAGTTGAAATGTCACACTTGTGTATTTGAAAATCCACCACTTCTAGTAAAAGTATTCTCAGTGAAAGGCAGTGTATTCTCATCTGAAGAATTCATTCATTTCACGTTTCATCCTCCCATACACCCTCCTCGTACACTTCCACAATCTTTATCTTCTTTGTACACAAGTGTGTTTTGCATTTGTGATTCATATCAATGTCTGTTCACTCTCTCATACACTCTCCTCATACATTGTCCACTAGAGGGGGGGAGGGGGGAGATAAGGAGGGGGTCCAAAAGACAAGAGTGTATGAGGCATGTGTATGGAGGAGTGCATCACTAGATCATTGATGTTTTGTATAAACAGTACACTTGTGTGTAAGAAACCAATATTTTCACACAGTTTTGTATCAATATACACTACTTTTTCTCACCTAAAGTTTCCATGGATTTCTTTGCACCACGTATATAGAAAAAAATCCTTATTTGACACAAGTGTAATTCTGCCTCAATTCTGCATACTGAGTTTTGCTCACTTTCTTATACACTCCCCTCCTACACCTTTCACCTGATGGGGAAAGGGGGTTTGGGGAGAGGGATTTAAAAAAAAAAAAGAGAAATTTGTGTGAAGAGCTGTACAATTCAATAAGTGACGATAAGTGGAAATTTTACATTTGCGTATTTGATAACTTACCACTCTCAAGAAATGTACTTGCGGTGTGAACTGGTGTATTGTATTTCATAAAGTGTTCAACATGTTTCAATTTACACCCTTTCATACATTCTCATCAAACAATTGTGTGAGAACGTTTGCTCTCTACACGAGTGTATTTTCCTACCATACTGATATGAGATTCCGTTAAAGAATACTCATTTTGGGACGGCGATTTCATTTCCTTGGCTCTTTCTAGAGAATTATCATGGCCATAACAAACACCATTAAATGAATCATCCGGTCTCAATCGCATCTGGCCTGGCGAGCAAAATCCAAAGTACGCTTGCGTTGCCTCCACTGGTCATGCGAACACTCAGTTTTTGGTTCGGAGAATACACCGACACCGAAGATCGTAAGTTCTAGAGCTGAAAAAAAACCTACAAAGTAAAAAAGAGAAACGAATGAAGGAAGATGAAGTGGAATTATTTGTTCCCAATACCAAAACAACAATTTAAATGATCCAAAAAACGAACCAAGAAAACAGGCTGTATACTTTTTGAAACAACAAAATCATGTAACATTATGATGTTTATTTTCCATACCCACGTGTGTTCTCTTATACAATCCTCTCATGCACTTTCCACTTAACAAGGGGCGAGGGAAGGAAGAGGGAGGGGGTGAAAAAGACAAAAAATACGAGACGTGTATGAAGGAGTGTATCAATTAATAGGTGACATTCTGTTAAAAAAACCACTTGTGTACTTGTGTCTATCATTTTTTTCTTCAAAATACAATGCTAGACATTGCACGAATAAGGTGTGTCTTCTGGGTGTTCAGGGAGTTGATCAGAGAAGAAGTGGATTGTTACCTGAAAAGTACACTTATGCACGCTATTTTGTACCACTGGGTGATTTTTATGCTCCATTGAAACAAGTTTGTCTTTTCTTACATATTTAATGTTGATTTTTTCATCGCAGTATTTTTTCTCTCTTATGGAATATCCTCTTACAATCTATACTTGATACGGGGAGTACGGGGATCTAATTAACAAACATGCATGAGGCAACTTTAAATGGAGTGTATTATCTCACAAGTGGATTCGAAAAATGATCGTAAACTTGTGTACACGTTGACATAAGCTCCCTAAATAATTTCATCACATTGTACTGTAGTGTAGTCTAACATGAGACCAATACATTCCTCTGTTCACTCACTTGTTCACTATCCTAAGAGAATTATGCCTTTGATGGGGAGGGGGACTAGTAGAGGGCGTTCCACAATAAAAACAATCATAAGGTGGATGTTTCAAGGGGGTGTGTCATCCAAAATATAAGTCTATGGTTGAAAAATATAGTTTTGGACATAGTTTCCTAGCATTGGTAAGCATTCATGTTTCATAATGCACGCAATTGTATCTTCACGTGCAATGTTTTTCAAAAACCCCCCTTCTCCACCTATGACTCCTTTTTACCCAATCCATCCAAGCTCTCCAAAAAAACAAAGGCTGGAATATACACTTGTGTACATCAAGAGGCTGCACTAGTATCAAAATGTACAGTTTGTCATACAATATTCTCATACACTCCCTCCCCCCTTAACGTACCCTCTACCTCCCACAATATAGACCTAAACTACGTACAACAATGAAAATCATCACCAACTACTACCATCCAAATGTCCATGGTCTTATGCAATACATTAATAAAATTTGCATACTTCATTCCCCTCCCCTTCCCCACCTCTCACTCCTTTCTACCCAATTCATTGAAGATTTACAATAGTGTACTTCAAGAGTGGCTCCAATGCCATTGAAATGTACACTTCCTCATACAATTCCCTCATCGGGCTCCCTTTTCCCCTCCCCCTTCCTCAGCTTGCCCACTTCCTCCCACCATTTAGACAAAAACTACATACAATAATGAAAGTTATAGCATTCACTGGTACCAACAAAATTTACATAGTCTCATACATTCTCCTCAACTAATCTGTGATCCATGACCTTCCTTCCCAACCTCTCAATCAGTTTTAGCCAATCCATGAAAGATCTCTATAAAACCAGATAATTGACCATACATAGGTGTACACCAATAAAGGCTTCATTGCTAGCAGAATGTGCACTTCCTCATAAAATCTCTTAATGCACTTCGTTTCTCCCTCCCCCCCTCCCAGTCATCTAACCTTCTCCCACAAACAACATACCATACACTAGTGACCTTCCGACGTTGACAGTCTTGTACGTTCTCCTTGTAGAATTCCCATGTTTCACATTCCTCCTTCCCCTACCTCTAACTCTATTATGCCCAATCAATCCTAGATATCTAGAAAACAAAGCATTTGACCATACAATAGTGTACGTTAAGAGTTATTTCTCTGCTATCAGGATGTGCACTTCCTCACAAAACTTCCTCGTTCAAATCCCTTGTTCCCCCCTACCTCAATGTCCCCCCTCCCTCGCACTATGTAGACCAAAACTACATACAACAATGAATATTGTACCATACACTAGCTTCATCTAAAAGTAAACTGTCTCATACAATCTCCTTGTTCAATTTTTATACTTCATAGCCCATCATCTCCCATCTCTCCTTTCCTTCTATCCAATCAATTTAAACTCTTAGAAAAACCAAACTTTTGACTGAACACTACCTCACTTTAAGAGTGGCTCCTCTGTATCAAGATATACACTTCCTCATACAATTCCCTGATACTTTTCCCTTCTCCCCTACCCTGTCCTCCCCCTCTTGCCCCATCCTCTACCTCTTGTCAACTAGTTTCCCTCTTGATCCCTCCTCAAATCAACCTGCAGGGTGGCCATAATAAGATCCTCATACCTCATACAATATCAAGAAGAGATTTATTTTACACAATACAGGTACTTCAAACACATGGTCATACCGTTCAGACTCACAAATGGCCCAGCGACATTCACGGTGGCCATGAACAACATTTTGTCTATAACTTGATGAATTCGATGTCACCCATCTCAATGAAATCACAATCTCTACCCGCATGCAAGAGGTACTTGGTGGGTACCTCTGAACGATTCTACAGAGTATACAAAGGGGAAAGACTCTTTAAGTGTGAATTCAGTCGGCTTTAGATCAAGTTTTTAGGCCACAACATCGGCGTTGGATGCATTAAGATGTCATTAAAGAAAGTGGTGGCAACCGCTGATTGGCCAATACCCACCAGCATGTGAGACATCCTATTATTATTAAAGTTTTACAACTACTGCCCTCAATTTGTGAAGGATGATGCTTGGTTGTCAATGCCTCTCTCTAATCTCACTCGTGAAACCACCGAGTGGATTTGGGGAGATGGCAAGAAAGAAGCATTGAACTATTTTAGAAAGGCCTAACCTTAGTACCAACCTTTTGATTGGTAGTTCCAGTTGTGGACTAAATTATGACCACTGACACGTCCGATTGAGCAGTCATAGCCACATTCCCATGTGATAGCACTGGTCAAGTAAATCCGGTTGCGTACATGTTGAGATGTTTACATGGACAGTCAATAAATCATGCAGTGCGTGAGAAAGAAGATTTGGTGTTCTTCCTTGCGTTGAAGACGTAGCAGTGTTGCCTACAATGTTCACAATGTGTCATTTACACCAATCACCACGCACAAAAAATCTCAAGACTCTGTGAAACATGACCCATCAACAAACTGAATGGATGGAGCTCCTTGAGACTAATTTCAAATTCACCGTCGAGTACCAGCATGGAAAAACAGATATGGTAGATGCTCTCAGTCCACAATCTGGTGGCCAAAATCAGCACGTTGCTTGTTGAGTGAGACCCATACCTTATGAGGCTATTTGAAAGAGGGTATGAGAAGTCTGGGGAGTACAACAATACCATATTCTGGTTTGAAAACCCTTGTTGGAAGCAAAAAATAACTTGCCAGGTTGTTGTATATCCTAACAAAGAACTACCCTAGTGGCAGATGATTTTGTTGTACAGAATGATTCAGGGTCTGCACTAAAATTTTATTGGCGACAGTATTGTACAAATTGCACACAAAAGGAATGAATTTGGGTACATGTGCAGTCTTGAATTCATTCTCTGCCTGCTGTTCTATAGATGTTTTCTAGAAATTGTGACCTCCACTTTGGCACTTCGTCTTCTTGCGATGTCACGTCCGCAAGTTTGCGCGTGTGATCTGTCAAATTTTCCCTGGTCTTCGCTCTTGTCCTCCCCACCAAAAACCTCCCACCATTGATCATCTTCCACCCATGACTCCACCTCTAGGTGCACAATCCGTCCAGCTTGCCAGCGTGGACGCGCACGAGTTGAGAACAAAATCTTGGAACATCCGAAGCCGACTCCACCCATAAGCCAAAACCACTGAAAAATGCACATAGATTGCTAGCCCTCACAAAAATACATATCCAAGTCTTTCTGGAGATATTGAATCGTATTCTTTATAAAAGACAGTTTACAACTTGAAGGCGGAAAAAAGAATTCGTGGCCCAAGAAACTAATTAAAAAAACCAAAAAAAAATCATGTGGCAGTAGGGTATGTTACATGCTATTGGGGGAGTACGTTATCACCGGTCCATGTGCAAACTTCAGTAAGGACAAGATGCTCAAGAAAATCGTGAGTTAGAAGTGGTTGGACATGATGCAAAGCAAGCTTGTAAGCTATTGGAAGACATGCAACACGTGCCAACACCATAAGTCGAGACAAACCGAACCCTTGGATTCACTTCAACTACCACTAGACATTTCCATGTACAATTTGAAAAGTCTATTCATCACTCAGGTTTAACGCAATAATTTTGGTGCTCAACCAGTGGTAGGGAACACTCATGTCACCATGGGCCATTCTCTTCCCATGCATGAGTGTCTGTTTGACACGGCATCATTGCTCCATATGTCCCACACATCGTCAGTTGTTTGTTGCACTACATGTAGCGCATCACGTGGAAGGTGTGCGATCCGGATCTGGGGATATCCTTCATGTTGAGGGTGTGGGTACAATTGCATTGAAATTTTCAGAAGGTGTGCTATATTTGCCAGGCATATGTGCCGCGTTTAGAAGTCAACCTGTTGTCTGGTGGAAAAATGGACAAGCAAGCTAATATGTCAGCTTGCTTTTCCATCTGTCCACCACACCAGGCTTCAAGCTAACATGTCAGCTTGCTTGTCCATCTGTCCACCACACAGGAGCAAAGATGCATGCTCTATGATGCTTCAAGTGCACTGCTGGCCGATGGGCCCTTGCATGTTGACATGTTGTACCACCTTATCCTGTTTCCTCTTGTGCACACAAACTCTCAACGATCGCGAATTCATATCATGACCAACACAAAGCGCACTGAGCTCCTTCATTGCAGACTGACACACATCAACACAGATGCCGTCATAACCATGTTGAAGCATGCCTCTGCCCATGGCATCCACCCACCAAACTGTGCACATGGTCTCAAGGATTGGGCTTGTCTGGAATGCCATGAAGGCAAAGCACACGATCAGAATTTCCCCCAGTCCTCAACTGACAGCACGACACCCCTTGCCTTAGTACATGCAAATCTCATAGGACCAATGCCTCTGCCTTCTCTACAGCATACATCACTTTACGTCTTGATCCTCACACATGATTAGAGCCGTTCAAATTGGGCCTTCTTGTTGAAGACCAAAGCAAATTCCCAAAGAGCCATCATTCAATGGATGATGGCTAGCCAAATGAAAGACAAGGTGTAAGCTGCTAGTACTGCGCACAATCAGAGGAGGGGAGTTTCTAAGCACAATGACAGCCAAACTCAAAGCCAAAGGGATTGAAGAGCAGATAATGGCCTCCTAAATACCACAAAATAATGGAGTTGCTGAATGGTGGTACCGCATTCTGGGTGATGCACTTTGCACACTGCTCCTTTAATCAGGTTTGTCCTTCAGCCTCTGGGAGGAAGCTGTCAATTATGTCACCTAGGTGTGGAACCGTGTACCACAGGGTCTACTGTCATAGGATGTGTCACCCTAGGAGCGCTGGTTTAAGGAGAAAGCTGACCTCAGAACAGGACGGGTCCTGGAAACCATGGCCTGTGTCTGGTTTCCCCAACCTGAGCATGAGAACAAACTTATTCCTCGTGGTGTGTCTTTGTTGGGGTTTCCGATGTCTTCAACGCCAGCACTTCGCTGGCTGCCAGGAACTGACTGCCGGTCGGCTGGACGGCCGGTGGCTGGCCAAGTGATCGGCGGGCCACCAGCCGGCCAGCCGCCAGCCGCAGATCGCGGCTTGAGCCCAATCGGCGACTGAGGGGCTGCAAGGGCCTGGAGGGCAAGGCCTTGTGGCCTCGTGTCCTTGCCCCCACTCTCCCTCCTCGCAAGTGAGCGAGCAAGTACGAGGGAGGGGGACGAGGGACGAGACATGAGAGAGGCAAGAGCACTCTCGCCCTCCTCGCAAGTGAGCAAGCAAGTACGAGGGAGAGGGACGAGGGACGAGCCCTGGCGCAAAACCGCCAGCGTGCCTCGTATGTGACGATTTTGCACCACAATGTCATAAACGTAAATCAAAGTTTGTTTGCGACAAAATTTGACTTAACACAATGGAATAACTCGTGTGAACGCACGAGTTTGAGGTACAAACCCCCAGCTTGGGTCCCAAAGCCAGGGGTAGGGTTGAAAACGGAAATGGGCCTCCAAAGACTCAAAATATTTTAGTCTCCTTGCTCTGGGTTGTTGATGACGATTGCCCCTCTGTCCTGCGAAGGGGTTAAACCCCTGACACGGACTGAGAATGCCATTATACGAACCTCGACGATGACTTCAGAGGAGGAGCTAGAGGTTCCATCCCGTTATACATAGGGCCTCATCATGTTTTATTTCCCCTTGTAACATGTCTAGTAGTAGCGGCCACAATCGAGCGAAAGGTGTATTTAATCGCAACGATGTAACAATCGCTAATATTATGTAAAACTGGGTATACGTGACTAATGTCATCATTTATGTTTTACCTTGCAACTGAACCCATACACCATCCACATTCCGCTCAGTGTAACACGAAGGAGTTTTACAAAATATATTGTGCAAAACTCCTTCGTGTTACACCGAGCGAAGATGTTTGATCAAAATAATGATGTAAGTATGGTGTCTCCACCGTTGCCCTTATGGTATCTTGGATTTCTTAAAAATGAATGAGAACACATAAAAAATCCTCCTTTTGCATTACATGAAGGCTACACTATGTGAAAGTTCCAAATATGAACACTATTGAGAAGTCTATGGGCAATTGTGAACCGGGCTCGGTGTGCTAGCCTCAACCGGATGGTGTAGGCACCAACCGACGGCAACGGCGACCAAGGGGGGCCGGTGCACACCTTCCCAGGGTTGCAGAAGCGTAGGGTCGTCTTGGGGGAGCACGGAAACACGTGTGGCACAGTGGGAGTAAACTGTACTTGTTATTCAAGTGTCAACATACAAGACTATATGTACATGATGACACATCCTAGGCGACCCGAGGTCGCCGAGCCGTGTGCGGCCCTGTATAGGCCTGGGATGAGCGTCATTTCCTAAGAATCACATAGCTCATCTTTCCAGCTTTCCAACGCACCAAGAATCACATCATTCCGTGGAGGAACGGCCGAGATATGGCCGTTTCCGTGAACCACGGTAATCTGCCGCTGGCAGCACCACTAGCGGCGGTGACGGCCGCCCGAAGCGCCCTTTCTGGTAATAACACACCGGGGCGCCATTCCGAAGCGCCCTTGGCCCTCAATGATCCTTGACTCATTGACTATCCAGGCCCCAAGGTGCGCTTCGGCTTTGTTGGGTCTTCCGAGTGTCGAGCCTCAGTCTTTGGGGATGATTTCCCGTCACCTTTTTCCCCTCGGTCGGTCCAACCTTTGGCCGGGCGTATCTTCCTGAATTCTTGATGGATCGACCCCGTTCTTGGGTTGATCTCGCATGGTTTTTCCTGTACATTCCAAATCCACAGTCATCTGGTACATTCAAGGAAGCCACAAGCCGTGATCAGTGCCGTTGGCACTGCCTGGCTTACACTACCCCCCCCTTTAGGAGCGAGCCGTCCCGGTTCGCTCTTGATAGTCCCGGAGGATGGCATTCACCCCGCCAACATTGAAGTTGCGGGCCGGCTCCCATGAGTTGTGGGCTGCATTGTAGCCCCTCCACTTGACTAGGTACTTCCATCCACGGCCACGACGACGGTGGTCAAGGATGGTCTCCACCTCAAACTCTTGCTCGCCCTCGATCACCACAGGAGGGGGAGGCTCGCAACTGCGGCCAGGAAAATGCTCAGTCGGATCATGGTAGAGCTTGATTTTGGAGATGTGGAACACGTCGTGGACTGGCATGGAAGGCGGGAGAGCCAACCGTGCCACCACGGGTGTCCGCATTTCGAGCACCTCGAACAGACCAAGCCATCGGGGTTTCAACTTGTCCGACCGGACCCCGCGAAGCTTGACATGCGCGCTGTTGAGAAGCACGCGATCACCGACGTTGAACGTTGCGTCTGTGCGTCGGCGGTCCGCTTGTACTTTCTGCTGCTCTTGCGCCTTCTTTAATGCATGTCGTGTCGCCGCCCAAATCTGCTTGAAGTCGCTTGCGGTAGACTCCACCGCGGGCAGGCTGCTTGCGACGTGCAAACTGAGGGGCGTGGCGGGCACCGTCCCGTTCACCACCTCAAATGGCGCCTTGCCGGTGGAGGCGGACGTGGCAGAGTTGTACGCCAGTTCAGCAACCGGCAATCGCTGGTCCCAAGCCGTCTCGTCCGGATCACCCAGTGTACGGAGGATTTGCTCCAGCGTCTGGTTCGTCCGCTCCGTTTGCCCATCAGTTTGGGGATGAAAGCTACTCGACAGCTGCACCTTGCTGCCGTACCGCTCCATGAGTTCTCGCCAGAACTTGCTTGTGAAATGCGGGTCATGGTCGCGAACAATGGACCGCGGCACGCCATGAAGATGCACCACGTGCTCGAGGAACAGCCGAGCCGTGCCTTCCGCGCTCACCGTATCACGCGTCGTAATGAAGTGCGACATCTTGTTGAAGCGATCCACCACCACCAACACCGCATTGTGGCCTGCCGTTGTTGTGGGCAAACCCGTGATGAAATCCATGGAGATGTCCTGCCACGGCTGCTCGGGGATGGGCAAGGGTTGGAGGAGACCCGGGGTCTTTGTCCTCCTCGCCTTGTGGCGTTGGCACACGTCACAGCTCCGGCAAAATTCAGCCACCTTCGATGACATGGTTGGCCACCAAAAGAAGCGAGCCACCGTATTCAATGTTTTGTCGACGGAGAAGTGACCACTCGGGCCACTGTCATGGCATTCTTCCAAAATCAGCTGCCGGAGCGCGGGCACCGCGGGAACCACCACTTGTTGCGTGCCGCGCCGTCGCCAATACGGCGCCTAGAAGAAAAATCTCCGAGCGTCGTACTCCCCATGCGCCTCGTATCCCTCCGTGAAGAGCTTCACAAGGAAAGCATCCTCGTGGATGGTGAGAGACGCGACCCGCATCATCAGGTCCGGTCGCCGTGAGAGTGCGTCGGCTGGGTTGATACGACCCGACCGGTACACGATCTCGTAGTCAAAGTGCGACTCAAGGTACTCCACCCAACGCGCTTGCCGCCGACTTAGGTTCGGCTGCGTCTTGAAGTACTTCAACGCGTGGTGGTCGGTGTATACCGTGCACTTCTGTGCCTCGAGGTAGCACTGCCAGTTCTTGAAGGCTACGACCACGGCAAGCATCTCCTTGTCATGGGTGGCGTAGTTCAGCTCCGCCCCACGCAACTTGCGCAAGTAGTAGGCGACCGGCTGCGACCCGTTGCCAAAGTCCTGCAAAAGTATTCCACCAATTGCCAGGTCCGATGCATCCGTCGCCATTTCAAACTCACGGCCGCTGTCAGCCAAGTGCAAGGCCGGCGCGGAGGTCAGAGCCCGTTTGAGATTCTCAAAGGCTTCTTGTTTGCTAACTCCTCAACTCCACTCGCGATCCTTGCGAGTGAGATTGGAGAGTGGCGCTGACACTCCCGCGTAGCCAAGGATGAACCTGCGGTAATAGTTACAAAAACCAAGGAACACTTGCACATCGTGCACACTACGCAACTTCGGCCACTCTTGTACGGCCGACACTTTGCGCAGGTCCATGGCAATCTGTCCATTGCCAATTATGTGTCCAAGGAATTCATCTTTCCTCACTGTGAACTCACACTTAGAGAGTTTTACAAAAAAATTCTCCTTCCTCAAAATCTCGAGGACCTTCTTCACATGCTCCGCATGCTCCGCCACCGTCCTGCTATACACCAAGATGTCGTCGAGGTACACCACCACGAAGTCATCCAAGTATGGCCTGAAGATGTTGTTCATCACCGCCATGAAGGTGGCCAGCGCATTGGTGAACCCGAAAGGCATCACGAGGAATTCGCAGTGACCATAGCGGGTACGGAAGGCCGTCTTTTCCACATCATCTGCTGCGATGCGGATCTGGTGGTAGCCGGAACAGAGGTCGATCTTTGTGAAGAAGCGAGCCGCACGGAGCTGATCAAAGAGCTCCTCAGTTCGTGGAAGCGGGTACCGGTTCTTGATGGTCAACTCGTTCAACGCCCGGTAGTCCACGCACATGCGCATCTCCCCCGTCTTTTTCTGCACAAACAAGACAGGTGCAGCGTAGGGAGACGAGGAAGGGCGGATGAAGCCCTGCTCCGTCATCTCGGTTAGCTGCTTCTTGAGCTCCTGCAGTTGCGCGTTGCTCATGCGGTATGTTGCATGAACAGGCGGGCGCGCTCCAGGTTTGAGGTCGATGCGATGGTCCACGTCTCGCTTTGGTGGCAGACCCACCGGGAGGGTGTCGGGGAACACGTCCTCAAACTCCGTACACACCTTCCGAAGCCCCTCGGGCATCGCGGCAAACTTGCCTTGGACCCCCGGCTGCTTACGGGTCGCCCCATGCACCACAGCAGGCGCCACGTCCTCTGGTTTGTCGAAATCGTCTTCCATGTCTCGCACGAACGCCAGAAAAATCTGCTCCCTTTTTCGAATCGCGCGCTTGAGCTACACCAAATTCAGCATCATAGGCGCCGATTCCTCCTTGCGAGGCACCGACTGCTGCGGCGCTTCCTCCTCGCAAGTCTCCTCCTCCGCGGCTTCTTCCTCGGACCACATAGGCAGGGGATACTCCTTGTCTCCGAGCTTGACTGAGACGGTGCGCGCCTCCCAATTGACGACGGGGTTATACTTGTGGAGGAAGTCACGACCGAGGATCACATCGTAATCCTTCATTGGGCACACCCGGTATACGGTCGTTATGCGAAGCTTCCCCACACAAATGGAGAGGGGACGGGCCAGGTACCCCACTTCAATCGTGCCGTCCACTTGGTTAGCGGTCCGCTTCTTGCTCGTGAGCGCAAGGCCCCACTTCCGAGCACACTCCATGCTCACAAAACTGTGGCTTGTGCCACAATCTAGCAGGCTCCCCACCTTCCCCTTGACGCCTTTCACTTGCGCCTCCAAGAGAAGTGCGGGCTGCTCCTCCTCATACCCCGCGTCCCATGCCTTGACCTCGGAAACCCCCTTAATTGCCGCAAGGCGTTCGGGTGGGCGGTCAACTGGCGGTTTGGGCTGAGAGGAGCCACTACTCCCAGCTCTCCTCGTTTCCCGACTCCTTTGTTGCTTTATCCGCTTCCTTCGTGGCTTGCTTCTCCTTCCCTTGCCGCTTACCCTTGCCGTCGCCCTTCTTTCGACTCCGACAGCCACGTGCAATGTGGCCAGGCTTGCCACAGTTGTAGTACTTGCGCTGTTGTAACGCTCCGATATCCATGGGCGTAACGTCGCTCTCGGCCCGCTTTCCGTAACCACCACCAAAAGAGTTATGGCTGTTGGCATGAGCCTGTTGTACGCGTTAATCGTACCGTTCAGCTGCTGTAATCATTGCCGACAGGTCGTCGTTGAGGTCGTGCATCACCGTTACAGCGCGGGCATCGTTCTTGAGGCCGTTGCTGTAGTGGAAGCACAATTCGTGGGAGTCGAAGCCACAGTTGGTGACGATCTCACGAAACCTGCGGGTGTATTTGGCGACGCCGCCAGTTTGGCGAAGCCGACGTAGCTTGGCACGCGCGTTGTTCCTCACGTCACCCACGGTGAAGCGCTTGATGAACGCCTCCGTGAACTCCTTTCACGAGGTCGGCCATTTCAGGGTAGGGTCGCCAATGCTGCACGTTGGAGCCGATGGGGTTGAGATTCCGGTCACGGCCGCAATGCCGGCGACCATTGCTGCTCCACTACCGTGTGGATTGGACCGCATCACATCGGCCCACCAATCCAACGATGCCCCTCTCAACAGGGTCACGGCATAGTCGCAACGCGCCTCATACCTTGAGGCATCCATGCCGATGGCGGTGAAGTACAATTCCAGTCCAAGTATCCAAGCGTGCGGAGCTGGTCCATCCTTCTTCGATGGGTCAAATGGCTCCGGCTTGGGCGGGCTCGGGACGCCCACCGCAGGTACGTTTGCGGTGGCAACTGCCACTGGTGTTGTCACTGGACGCTTCGCGAGCTCTTGATTGAGATACTCGTTTTGCTTCCCCAACAGGTCCATCTTGGCCTGCATGTCGGCGAGCAACTTCTGCAACGCTGCGGCTGCTGTTACTTCGCCTTGTGCGTCAAACGCCACGGCCAACAAGGACGAGCCGGTTGAAATCATCTTCACGTCCGGTACAACTTCTTCCTCAACGGGTCCTCCGGTTACCGCCTTGTCACTGGAGTGCGTGGTTGGCCTTGGGCACGGATCCACCAAAGAGACGAGATGCGTGCTGGTCTACGCTGACCAGGAGAGGTTGCCACATAGATGATTGTGCCCCTGAGCCAAGGTTGGCTCTGATACCAAGTGTGAACCGGGCTCGGTGTGCTAGCCTCAACCGGATGGTGTAGCACCAACCGGCGGCAACGGCGACCAAGGGGGGCCGGTGCACACCTTCCCGGGGTTGCGGAAGCGTAGGGTCGTCTTGGGGGAGCACGGAAACACGTGTGGCATAGTGGGAGTAAACTGTACTTGTTATTCAAGTGTCAACATACAAGACTATATGTACATGATGACACGTCCTAGGCGACCCGAGGTCTCCGAGCCGTGTTCGGCCCTGTACAGGCCTGGGATGAGCGTCATTGCCCTAGCATCACGTAGCTCATCTTTCCAGCTTTCCAATGCACCAAGAATCACATCATTCCGTGGAGGAACGGCCGAGATATGGCCGTTTCCGTGAACCACGGTAATCTGCCGCTGGCAGCACCACTAGCGGCGGTGACGGCCGCCCGAAGCGCCCTTTCTGGTAATAACACACCGGGGCGCCATTCCGAAGCGCCCTTGGCCCTCAATGATCCTTGACTCATTGACTATCCNGCCCTGTACAGGCCTGGGATGAGCGTCATTGCCCTAGCATCACGTAGCTCATCTTTCCAGCTTTCCAATGCACCAAGAATCACATCATTCCGTGGAGGAACGGCCGAGATATGGCCGTTTCCGTGAACCACGGTAATCTGCCGCTGGCAGCACCACTAGCGGCGGTGACGGCCGCCCGAAGCGCCCTTTCTGGTAATAACACACCGGGGCGCCATTCCGAAGCACCCTTGGCCCTCAATGATCCTTTACTCATTGACTATCCAGGCCCCAAGGTGCGCTTCGGCTTTGTTGGGTCTTCCGAGGGTCGAGCCTCAGTCTTTGGGGATGATTTCCCGTCACCTTTTTCCCCTCGGTCGGTCCAACCTTTGGCCGGGCGTATCTTCCTGAATTTTTGATGAATCGACCCCGTTCTTGGGTAGATCTCACATGGTTTTTCCTGTACATTCCAAATCCACAGTCATCTGGTACATTCAAGGAAGCCACAAGCCGTAATCAGTGCCGTTGGCACTGCCTGGCTTACAGCAATTTTCTCATCTAATGGAAAGACATGGTTATGACAGTTCACTCCTCTTCATTTATTGGAAATAAAAAAAAACAGAAGTGTTCATTGCATCCTATTCTGGACAACTTGGGTCGAGTGTTGTGGTAATTAGGTTAGTTTGGTATTTATGAATGTTAAACAATGAAATTTGTAAAATCCATGTCCATGCGTTCACTATGCGTTGATGTTGTCTGTATGAAACTTGATGAAGATGTATTATCATGGTTAAAAAAGGAAGCTTTGTGGAATGATTTTGCACATGGAAAGAGAGAAGAAACCATTATGTTCATAAGCCACTTGCACAACATATCAGAACCTGGACGCATGATCTCCAAGGAAAATGATGTATGAGTTTTATCAACTTTTAATAGTTTTCAAAGATGAATCAAGGTATACAAATACAAAATAATTAAGAAGATGGGATTTAATGGTTTTGTCTTGTTTTTGCATAAGTTAATCAAGGTCCACGTTAACAGTTTTCTCGTATTATCATTACACTAGTGGGTCCCACCAGAAAATTCTCATGTGCAATAGGCTCATGCATGAAAAGTGTACCTCTATACCTTCTGTCTAGTTGTAAAGGTTTGGATGGGAAGCATCACATCATAAACAAAGCATCCCAAGAAAACTAATGCTGTTATGGGTCTCTTACCCTCAATCTATCTTGCCCTACTGCCCTTGGGTCAGGGACTTATTTTAGCCATTCAAAGAGGCCGACCATTGGTATAATCCCCCCACCCAAGATTGGACCAGCCTTCGTGGCTAGAAAGGAAAGTAAACCTTGTTGCTTTTATGAAATGCAACAAACTAGAAATAAAGCTCGCCAGACTAGGCCCTAACACTTTGATATGAGGTTTTCAATGCTCAACCCATCACGTGCAACCACCCACAGGCTAGGGATCCATTAAAGCCATGTTGAGAGGCTGATCTTTGCTACACTACTGCAAGCGTAATTGGTGATACGTTGATGATTATAGCACTGGTGTTTGGTGCAAAGCATGGAAGGGAACAACACATGGAGAGGGGACGGGAAAACTTTGCCATAACTCGTTGTATGGCGACATAACTTCAGTAGTTGTTCTCAAACATATTCATTTGGTTAGAGTGCACCCTTAACGTACCTCATTTCTCCCCTCAAGGCTTAGCCTGAAGTTGATCGTTACCTCACCCTAGAGGAGGGGAGGGCTTTGCACAAGGCCGAAGGTGTATTTAGGAGGCTCCGCATAGGAGTGTGAACCACAGTCCCATGCTGATGGACTGCTAAAGGACGATCTTTCTCGACAATGATTCTTCCACTGACGACAATGAGTCTCACCGATCACGGTCACATTTGCAATAAAAAAACACGTGTAGACTACGGAACAGGCAAAAGATGACGGATGATCACAAATAGGAAAAGGATGGTTTGAGAGTACCAAAGCAAAACAAACCAAGTAATGCAAACGAGCAGAGAAGGTACAATAGTAAGAAGGTATCAAAGTTTGAATCGCGCAAAAGTTGGATGGCTTGACTTCGATGGTCAGAGGGAAATGCAAATAGCCAAGGTCAAAGAGCAACATCAGACCTGGGATTCGGAATGAGACTCATAATTACAATCGTTTGTGGTCCTTCCTAAACACACCCTAAGATTAGATCTTGGTGAAATCTGAACGTTGAGGGGGAGATAATTGACATCCACGCGTGCCTTGTCTTTGTTCATACCATGTCCAAGCAAAATAAAAGAAGAGTTTGCTCATCAAATCCAGGATCACATAGATTTAGCTCTAAGATGTGTACTCGAGTCACAAAATGAAACATGTTGTAAGATAATCTGGTTCTAGTGGTTACTACAGTGGAGTTACTACATGTCACTTATTCACCCATTGCAGAGTTTTTGGTCCTTAATGAAGTTATCATTCATGGAAGTAGAGTTTTTTTCATTACATGGAGATGACACGTGTTAGTTCTTTGACAAGACCGATGTGCATGCTAGGCAAAGCTGCTTCAGTTAAGAATTTAAAAACAGATGTAAAACATTAAACTGCCAAAAAGATGGTCACCATAAAACACGGTTCAAGAGATCTAGTGAAGGACCATTTGGCAGGACATCTTTAGATCACTGTACGTTGTAAGCCTCAAGAATTCAAATGCGGGTGCAAGTGGGTGGTGCACGCAAAGTGCGAATAGCGTTACATATTATCTGAGCAAAAGAATCCACATTTGTATCTCGTAAGGTAGTCTGGTCAACTGTCCTTATTGTATACATAGAAATACTAGCCAATCATAAAGGTTGCTATCCTAAAACGTAGGCTTTACATTCCAATTATGCGTAGATTACAACAAAAATGTAATTTTCCCCATGTTTAAGATTACATGGCATTTCTTTCACCTGGAATGATCACAAACAACTATTGATGTTCTTACCATTCTTATCCCAGATCTGTACTTTTGCAGGTCCAGTGAAAACATTAACCGTTGGGATTAGATCCAAATCACAGTGTCCTTTGTTTCCTTATTGGCATCACTTTACGGATTCCATGATGTCCAGTGAGTTTATGAAAATGCCGTAGGATTTTAAGTCCGATTGTCCTACTCTTACATGCGCAATAATCTTTGCTTTGTCATTTGAAGACCCGTTAGCAACGTGACCGATCCACTAATCATGATGTTGTTGCAACATCTTCTTGTAGCGAACCAATTATAACGGGTTACTATGTGACTAAAAAATGTAGTGAAAAGTGCCATTCACTTTTCACTACCAAAGATGCAAAATAGATCAATCGCATGATGCAAATGTACAAATGATGTGGCATATCTCTTGAATCGTCTCAAACGTATATGTTGGATCGCTAGTGTACGTGTCAGCTCGTTGAATGGAGGAACGTTGAGCGGGTAGCTTCACTCCATCGGTAAGAAAAGGTTTGAATGAGCGGGACCGCAACCTGATGCCCATCAAACTTGCTCGAATCGATGTCCATACTTAATTTCGTGACTTGATCACATGAGCTCAATCAAAGAGAACATCATCTTTTTATGATACTACAACCCTCACGATGAGGCATTGAACCGATGTAAATTCATAGACTTTGATTCTAGGGCTTCATTCATTTCCATCTTGATCTTTGATTTTTAATTCATTCTACGTGTAGGAGGGAAAATTTTTGAATGAGCGGGACCGCAACCTGATGTCCATCAAACTTGCTCGAATCGATGTTCGCCTTTTACGGGCATTTTTCCTCATCTTTTGGAAGAGCGTAGAACGATGATTTTGTTCGTGTTGCGAAGCATGCGCGCATCCTCGCTCAATAGCGATTCGACACTGCACTAGGTTGGAGCGTCCAAAAGTGTTCTTTTTTTCTTTCCATGACCTTCATGGGAAAAGGAAGGTCCTTCATAGTTTGATGTATGCTGAATTTGGTGAACCGTGGTTTGAAACAAATTTTAAGATAATCGTCTAGATGACAGGGGTACAAATTGGAGGCTTGGATTTTGATTTTGATTATGTGATGTTCCGCTTTCAGAAAGTGGGACGCAAAATGGTGAGATATTCTGTGAACATTCTTGAGCACTACATTTACGCCATTTTCTTTGCAAAAGGTTTGGTTGAAACAATTATTCACGCATTGATGTGACATGGACTCCTGATGATTGTATGCCGATGTGGCAGGCCTCCCAACATCTTTGATGCCAAAAAACAAGCAATTGGAAGGTTTCTCTTCCTACGTACAACGTTTGCATGTTCATTGAGATATCTTCTTCAAAAAATGCTATTTCATTATAAATAGTGGCTGGATGGAACTCATTGTTGGAAGATGATACATCAATTGATTTCTGTTTGAATATCTAGATTTCAACCTCCAAACCGACGCCGCGTTGTGCTGGTCACTGAGCATGATGGACGACTGTCGACTTGCCATAGGCCGAGACGCCAAGCGTCCTTCAAATCACGGGTGGCTTGCGGGGAACAGGGGAATAACAAGTGGGTGTTTGGCGGACTAAGATTCACGTTCTGCGCTCGTTCGAACCCATTATGTTTGGGCGCAAAATGAGACCTAACATCTAAATCAGATGGTGATTTGAAGGGCTCCATAGAATCAATATTAGAATCAAAACTTTGGATCAGGGCCAGGCTTTTGGACTGATTTTTATTGTTTCCACAGATAGGACATTTCCAACACATTGGGAAACGTGCTAGGTAGACTGACATGCGAGTACAATCAGAAGAAATTAGTGGGAGTCAATTGATTCCTCAATGGCTTTCACAACTTCTTTTGGTAGTTTCGGCAACGATTGCACGCTCTCGCGATCAGTTTTGTGTGCCACCTCTTGGTACGTAACAGACGTACATGAGTCCCTAATATTCTCGAGTGGGTATTTCTGTTGTTAGAAAAACAGCCCTTCGCATCACAAGAACCGCGATATTCACTCCGACGACCGAGGGCAAACTGGCCAACTGCTCCGCCCCCGGTGGATATTCTCGAACCTTCTGACAACTTTGACCATTCTTGCGAACCTACGAACAGAACTGTCATGACCTTTTGGTCGACTTCTTGACGACTCTCGACGAATCCAGATTTATAAAGATGCATCGCGCATCTACACCGTCGATTCTCAAAGACCCCCGACTTCTTGGTGGACCTTCTCGAATCCGACCACTCACGACGCAACTACGTACGTATCGCTCGACATCTGACCCAATGACCTTGACTGTGCGTCATCCGAAACTCGTCACTTATATATATATGTTCGATCTTTTCGACACTTGTCATTGAAGTACACTTATCGATTATCATCATTTGCTCAAGTATCCTAAATTCTACATTGTTTTTTGCCCTCCAACTTCTCCTTGTTCACCATCTATAATCCGTTCGGCATAACACTTGGTATTAGAGCACATCGGTATTGGAGAGGAATCTGACTACTTTACCCATCCGGAGGACTACCTCGGACAAGTTTTCAGCGCATATTCCACGTCAAGACTTTGAAGACTTCACAACTACAACGTGAGGCAAGCGAGCGCAACCCACGACTAGCAGCGGGTCCTTGGCAATGGAGTAGCAGAATGTGCTGATGCACGCGAACCCTGAAGTGACAAAAAACGCTAGTGTTTGGGGCTTTGCGGTAACTGGAACTACCCCTACAGCTTTAGCAACCAATCCGGTCACAAACCCAACGGCGACGAACCAGTCGCCTCTCTTGACAGCCTTGACAACGACAGTAGGGTCGACAGGTGGCACAGGACGACAGGCGCGGATCAACAAGGAATTGGCAAACAGGATCTCCGCAATCGAGGGCATGAACAGCCACTTGCCTTAACATCTCAACGTTGTAATGGAGGCACTTCGCAACACAAGCGTGCGTAAAGCTGTGCTCGTTAAGAGAAATTCCCAGCTCTCGAGCAAACCCAAAATTTGTCTAGCTCCACCAGAACCATTGGATCCTACAAACTCCAAAGGACTCACGGTTTGGCTGTGGTTGACAAGTTTGGAAGTGTGCTTCACCGTGTTGGGGTCAATAACGATCAGAAGAAAACTGACATCGCCGTCGCGCTTTTGGCGTGGCAAGGCGTTAAGTTGGTGATCTGACCTAAAGACTGTCGAACGACAGCAAGAGACCGGTGGAGCAACATCAACAACTTGAGGCGCCCGTCTCACATCATTGACCGTAATCGTTCTACCCTTGGAGCAGATCAACCCGCACTAGCAAGACGCGCTGACGCCACCAACCGACTGGAACGACTAAATGAAAATCGTGACACATGGTATAAACTACAACGTTTACGTCAGTAGTCCAGTGTATCGGACTATACACAAAGATTCTACGAGATCATCATCGGATCAGACATCGCCCCCGACGAACTCTGTTTTCACCACAACAACAGCCCGAACCAAGATATCCGGTGCACAATCGTTATTTTCAGTATCCATAATAACTTGCCACGAATGATGGCAGCATCACAAATGATTGAAAATATCGACTACAACACTTTGATCCTGGAATCTTAGGGCTGGTGACCTCCTAACCACAATTATTCTGGAAGCGGAAAGACCCAGTCGGCGGACTCCTCGACTCCGATGGAAGTAGACAACGTTGACCAAAGAGAGACACAAACCTGCTACAACTGTAGATAATTCACGCACATCACTTGAAACTGTCAAAGCAAGAAACATGCAAAGAAAGGGGGAAATTCGTAGAAAAATGAGTCGAGAAACAATGGGGCCAGTGTAAAAGGCGGAACTCTTGTCCGCGAGGAGCGATGTGCGCCAAACGATCACCCATGTGAACGACCCACATCACCGCTGAGGGTTTTTTAGATTGCAAAGTTCGACGAGGGGTACGAGGACGACCAACCGGCGATATTGCTACAAGTTCAGCCTAAAAAATGTAGAAGTCGCAGAATGGTACCGACACTGTTGGATGAAGGAGCCTCTGATATCTTGGTGAGCAACGACATGGTTTGTAAGCTGGGTTTGAAGACTGAACCAGGGGTGTTTTGAGGAAAAATCATCAACGGGAGACTACAGATGCGAAGACTCCTAGAACCACTATGGGTACAAGTGGGAAATCTTTCGGATGTGACTGACTTGAGGTCGTGTCCAATGAGCAATCACAAAAACATCCTATGATGAGATTTCCTGTACCAACACAATCGGTGGGTCGACTGGAACAGTGGCGACATCTACGTGGAGATAGACGGTGCCAAACAACAACTTTTGCATGTGGGAAGGAATCCAACGGCGGAAGCAGCAGAGATGGAAGCAGAAGAGGAAGCCGCGGAAGCCGAAAGGTGATAGCCGGTACAGTCGATACAATTCAGCGTGCCCAAGCAAAGTATACGGAGAGGAGCTCATGCGTGGCTCATACATCTCGAGCCAATAGAAGAAGAGGAAGTGGCAGTAGCTGACTCACCATCGGCCTCATCAGCCTCATCGGCCTAGACAAAATTCGCGATGGTACCCAAAGAGTTTGCACCACTCATCGAAGATTTTGGGAACATCTTCCCCGATGAACTCCCAACAACCTCTTCATTCTCAGCGCGGCATTGACCATCGCATCGAAAGGAATCCTGGAAGAAGACCTACCGTCCAAGGGGCCTATTGAATGAGCGATCACAAGCTGACCCAACTGAAAAAAGAGCTCAACGAGATGCTTGGTCAGGGGTTCAACCACGCATTCACGTCACCATATGCTGCTACGATACTATTCGTAAAAAAGAAAACCAATGACATGCAGATGTGCGTGAATTATTGAGCGTTGAACAATGCTATCATCAAGAACCGCTACTCTCTCCCTCGAGCCCACGAATTTTGTTGACCAACTTCGAGGAGCCCGAATTCTTAGTAAGAATGACTCACACAACAGATATCATCAGATACATGTGGCAGCTACTGACGTCAAGAAGACAACATTATGGACTTGCTATAGGCACTTTGAGTTCACGGTCATGCTGTTTGGACTAACAAACGCCCCAACGATGATTATGGCGGCAATGAACATCATTTTTCGTCCGTGCCTTGACAATCTTGTCGTGGTATACGTGGAAAACATTTTGGTGTACAACAGCACCCCGGAGGAGCATGATGGAAACGTCCGTAAAGTCCTTGAAGTTTTGCAAAGAGAGAAGTTTTTCAGAATCTCGTAATGCGACTCTCGTCATCGTTTGATCGAGTTTTTGGGTCACATCATCAATGGTGGATGGATCACCATAGATTAAAAAAAGTGGTAGCAGTCGCTAATTGGCCAACGCTTGCCAACGTTTGACACATTCAAGTTTTTCTCGGATTCTGTAAGTGCTACCCGTGATTCGTGCGAGTGTGAACGCCTCTTTCTGACCTCAGTCAGAAAGAAAATAAGTGGCGGTGGAGGGACATCAAACAAGAAGCGTTCATTGCTTTGCGGAACGCTGTGACCTCGGCGTTAGCCTTACGATTAGCCGATCCAACGATTGACCACGTCATGGCTACAGATGCATCAGACCAAGCCATTGGCGTGATTCTTCTGCAAGATCACGTAAATGGCAAACAATCAGTCGCCTACATGTCTCAAAAACTGCGAGGACCAGAACTTAACAACGTCGTCCACAAAAAGGAGATGTTGACGGTCGTGCACGCATTCAAGACGTGGCAATGCTACCTGGAGTGTCGTTGATGCATTGTGCGCACTGACCACCACGCATTGAAATATTTGAAGACGCAGCCAAATCTCAGTCGATGTCAAACCGGATGGATGGAGTTCCTCGAGTCCGGGTTTGACTACAGAATCGAGTCTCGGCCAGGAATAACCAATCCGGTCAACACACTCAGATATTGACCAGATTTCACATCGGACGTAGCAACCCTACAACTTTAGCGAGACCCTTACTTCGAGTGACTATTTGCACGAGGCTACGATCAACATTTTGGATCTAATGAAATCAAGATCTAGTTTGACGCACCCTCCTGGCAACATCGCTTCACTTATCAAGTGGTCGTTCTCCCAAATGACGAACTCTGCCGTATGCTACTCAAATAATGCCATGACATCGGTCCAGGTGGACACTTCAGAGACGACAAGACGTTGAAAGAGCTGGCAAAAAACCAAAGGTGGGGCAAAATGCAATCCGACGTGGTCAACTTCTACAAAGCCTGTGACACTTGTCACCGACAATGATCTCATCGCATGAGGCCACCTAGACTTCTGCAACCGCTCCCAGATGCGACGAAACCATGGGCAGATATCTTTATGGACTTCATCACCGGATTGCCAGTCACGCTCAAGGGATATGACGCCATCCTCGTGGTCGTCGACGGGTTTTCTAAAATGTCCCACATCATCCCGAGAACGACCACCGTCATAGTCAAAGGAATGGCACGATTATTTCTAAAGAACATCGTACGGCTACTCGGAGTACCAAGAACCATCACAAGCGACATAGAGAGTTGATTTACCATTGATTCTTTGCGCAAACTGATGACTAGTTCGGAAGTAGAATTCAACATTCGAAGGCTATTCATCCTTAAACCGATGGTCAAATCGAGTGAATAAACCAGACGCTCGAATAACTACTCCAAACACTACATGAACCTCATGGGATGGATTAGGCACAAACAACTCACGACCGCCAAAATTGCATATAGTTCGGCAGTTTCCACCGCAACAAGTAAAACTCCATATGAAGTGGTGTATGGAAAAATTCTTGCCAAACGTGCCGGACTACAAAGTCGCAGCATTATTCTAGCAGTCGACGTTCAACGATGCGACTTCACCACCGTCTGGGAGGAAACACGGCAGACTCTCGCGAAGACACAAACAGCGATGAAGCGAGCAGCTAACCGACATTGCAACGACGACATCTTCATCATTGGCGATCGAGTCCTCATCAACTCATCAAACATCAAGCTTTGAGGATCCGACTATTCGAAGCTCAAACCTCGGTGGTTGTGAGCGTTTGAGATTGAACGCATGCAAACCCCTGTGGTTGCGCAACTTCGGCACTATGCAAGTTCATTCGGTGTTTCATGTCAGTAGACTCAAGCACCATTGAGACCCCGGAGAGAACTTCCCTGGCGGAGATATCCCCCTTACGCCTCTCATTCAAGAAGATGAAGACACAGAGTACCTTATCAAGGACATCCTTGGCCATCGAGGACAAGGTCAGAGAATAAAATATCACGTCAAGTGGTACGGCTACGATGCCACGTGCAATAGATAGGAGCCATACGATAATCTTTCAGACGTTGAACATCCTATTGATGGCTACCACCGCCGTCTCAGGGCCACAATTGTACGCACATCGGGACGTCACGGGGGTGAAGTGTTACGTACCAGATGTACACATGTCATAATCTTCTCGAGTTGGCATTTCTATTGTTTCACAAATAACCCATTACGTTGTGAGAACCAGGATATTCACTCCGACGGCCGAGGACAAGCTGGCCAACTTCCCCGCCCAAGTGGATATTCTCGAACCTTCCGACAGCTTCGACCATTCTCGCAAACCTACGAACAGAAGTGTCACGACATTTTGGTCGACTTCTTGAAAACTCTCAATGAACCCAGATATATAAAGATGCATCGGGCATCTGCACCGTGGATACTCGAAGACTCCCGACTTCTTGACGGACCTTCTCGAAACCGACCACTCACGACGTAACTCCGCACGTGTCGCTCGACATCCGGCCTAACAACATCGACTATGCTTCACTCGTAACTCGTCACTTGTATATGTATGTTCGATTGTTTAGATACCTGTCATGGAATTACACTTTCCACTAATTTTAAATTGCTCAAGTGTTCTAGATTCTGAATTGTGTTTTGCCTCTCAAATTCTACCTGTTCACAATCTGCTCTCCGTTCACCATCTACTATCATCGAATCAAAATCAAAATCAATACATCGGTTCCGGGCCTAACACGGGTGAGCGATTCCTCATGGGGTATCGTTTCGACAGCTAGTCGACATCATCTACCGCCCCTATGAGCCAAAGTGAGGGGTCTCCTGCCCATAGGTACCGTCCCAACGTTTCGGACAAATCGATTCTCTTATCTCATAATCATTCGCAAAGAAATTATGGTTCGCAGTACAAATTCCCACTCTGTTGAACTTGACGCCCCGCAGTAATTCGAGGTTACCCAAACATTTCCGAAACGCAATCGCGAGCCAGCCTGGCACAAGCCTTCAAACTTATGGTCGGAGGTATCGACAAATGAACAGTGCACCAACTTATCAAGACGTGTTCCTTGCCATGGACGCATCTTTCGGGGCAGCCGTCTTTCCGAGGAAGGGTACGAAAGTTCTCATGAAAGCTCCGATGGTCTGTACATTCGATGACAACCGCGATTGAATATGCATTCCCTACTTCAGTCGACGTTGTCCCTCGCCAACAACGGCGTGAATCCCCGCCAGAAATTTAAAACGCCACCGCTGAACAAAAGAACATGAAGCCCCCGGCAGCGTTCGATATGACCGTGAGAGACGAGATCCACCAATTTGTTATGCAAGAAAAGTTGACTCCCACATATTTGTAAAGGGATATCTATGCTATCATTTCTTAGATAGAATTAACAAGGCTGCTGTCACATTGGCCCGTAGCAACTCCAACTCACACTTCAGGTTCCCTCTCTCGGAGAAACCGCCTCTAAGGCCGTAGTTGGGTAGCTGTGGTCATACCACGGCTTGTAGCAACTTTAACCGGTGACACTGTGATTTGGCATGTTTTGATACGTTTTCTGACAAATAAATTACAGTGAAAACCATGTTTTTGTGTCTCTACCCTCGAATCACACACGTTTTACATCGCACCTTCGATGACTTAGAAGAAACTTGCTACATAATCGGACCTCTAGCAACTCCCAAAAACTCTTCCAGTTGCATATATTCAACTTAAAAATTACAATATTTCAAATCTTACATGATTCATGTTTTCCCCATAAGACTACTTTTGAGCCGAAAGTGGCCATTCGTTTGCCCCTTGTCTTCGACCAGTTGCCGAATGCACTCCCTCTCACACCTAGGTGGTGCGTCAACATTCATACCACCTTTCAAAAGTAAACACCCACCTTCCTATATGTGGAAACTGGTGTGCATGCGACACTCTTCTGCGCTTAACTCACAATTTGGTTTGTAGGACAAGGAATAGGTGCTGATCTTCGATCTATGCAAAGTTAGTGACAAGGTCAAGAGTTGATACAAACTTCCACAAATAATGAAAGTTGCCTCAAGAATCAAAGTTACGTGACACCAAAGGCAAAAATCAAATAATTTGGACCTCACTAATGCCAAGTTACGTTAATTCTTGCTCCTCACTTTTGCGAGGCAAACCTTTACATTTTCATGGCTTTTGATGACCCTTGCCAGATGACCATAGATTTGCGTTATGATGATATCCTAGAGACCCTCAAATACGCTACTCTTCAAGTGCATTCTGATGCCTTCCACGTCTTGTTCACAAACATGCATGCATGGGGGACAAAGAGCATGATGGCGTATTTGTTAGATCGTTACGAATGGACTTGGCGTTAGTGGTAAACAATGATGTGGGTTCTGCATTAGGCTCCATATTATGCGCCAAGCCCGCGAGAACTATGTGGCCAATCTTTTTTTAGGGCCACCATTAACACTATCCTAAGAAATAGGTGCATGCGACGCGCGTAGTCGGCCAACGTCATGGTGCTGGTGCCTGTCCATGGTTTTCCTAATCACTCCTACGATAGCCCTTTGTGCATGGTGATTTGTTAATGGCTTCTAGGGTGGTAGGGCAATGGTTTCAAGCATTGTGAGGATTGTTTTCCATTGTGGCTTCATACTAGTGTCCCTAATAGTGTGTAGCCATGTCTGTAGGCAACAACATGGAGTGCACACTAGAATGGTGCTAGTGTGCGCACCATGGAGATTTTGCCAACATGGTTTGCATGTAAGGATAGCTTTTACATGAGCACCTTTGTGTTTGGATTTCTCAATGCCCCATCAATACTATGTTAGCAGCATTATCATGGTGACGACGTTGACATGGTAGGAAGCAACAAATAATGTGATGCACGCGACAATGTGCCTATTGATACCTTGATGTAGGCGCCACAAAAGTGCCCTTCCAGTAGCATGATGGTGCTGGCTATACCATGTTGCTTACTACACCAGGGTATAGACAATACCATGATGCAGCCTCACTGTGTTTCTCTAGCACCATGTTGCAAATTCATAGCAGTCTTCCAACTCCATTATGCATTCCAAAGTATGAGGGTGCTAGTTGTAAGCACCATGCTGAGCAGGATATGGATGAAGGGTGGAGGGGGGCCAAGGAGGGACCATGGTGTAGGGAGCAATATGGTGCTGCCAGCAATGTGATGGTGGATATATTGGCACCATGGTACAATCATCACCATGATCTTGGTAGCAAAACATTGTGTAGCACAATGGTGATGGTTGCATTCAAAATGGTGGTGGTTACTAGCAGCATGGTGTAGCACAATGGTGTTGGCTTCCAACACCACGAAGCTCGCAACATAATGGTCCTATGAGCTCTATGGTGTTGCCAACACCATGGTGTAGCAAGCATCATAGTGGTGGCATCCAACACCACGGTGCTTGGCATCAACACCATGATCTTGGTAGTAAGCAGCATGATTCACGTAGCATAATGGTACTACCACCAAAATTGTGATGATTTAGAGGCCTAGAATGAACCATAGTGTTTGAATCCAACATCATTGTGGTGCACCATGGTGCTTTAGCTAGCACCATGGTGTAACCATAGTGCAAGTGCAACAAGAAGCATGGTGCTAGATTCGTCACCATGGTCATGGATACCAAAACAATGAAGTGGACAACACCATGGTGTTGGTTGTACCATAATTCCAAAACATCTTCGGTGTTGGCTACGAGCACTTTGGTGCTACCTACACTATGGTGTAGGGAAAATCACGATGGTGGAGGCTCTAAGTTGCTTCCTACACCATGGTGTAGGTAGCACCATGGTGCAATCAACACCATCGTGCGACAACTACCATGGTCATGGCAGCCACATGGTCCGAGCCATAGAATGTTATCCATGGTCGCCAACACCGTGGTGTAGCCTACACCATGGTTCTGGTTGTAGCTAACACCATGGTGTGACCAGCACCATGGTGCTTGCAACAAGTATCATGTTGCTACGTACATCATGGCATTCGCTACCAGTGTTATGGTGCTTGTTGACAGCATCATGGTGCAAGTGACACCATGGTGCTTACTACACCTTGGCACAAGGAACACCATAGTGTTAGTTGGACCATGGTGCTAGATTTATAATGGTGTAGCAAGCACCATGGTGTAACAAGTATCATGGTGCAACCAACACCATGGTGGTACCAATATGATGGTGTTGCTAGCACCATGTACCCGGCATGTAAATTTACAGTAGTAATGGATGGTAACACAGACAAGGTAGAAGTAATGTTTACACAAGTGGTCTAGCTCATCCATTTTTCTAGTGAGACATATCATTAGCAACAAGGTTCAAATATGTCATATAGAACAAAAAAATCCTATCCTTTGATAGGTTTAGTGTTAACTCCTCACAAGTAGCAACAACTCCTTTGATTTTCACTACTCCCTCATCAGGTAAATCCTCTCTTTCAGCCAACATTTCCAATACCTCATTATGAAAAATTTCATGCAAAGGGATTTCCTCTAATGCAAAACTCCGAGCCCTTACATGTGTTTCATTTTCAACTTTTGTTTCACTTGTGATGTGTAGTGCCTCATGCCACCAAGACATGTTGATAAGGTGTTGTGTCACTATCCATAACATGTGCCACCAAGTGGCACATGTTATGGATGTGTAGTGCCTCATGCCACCAAGACATGTTGACAAGGTGTTGTATCACTATCCATAACATGTGCCACCAAGTGGCACATGTTATGGATAGTGACACAACACCTTGTCACGAGGAAAAGATGCATGAGGAAGTTTTTCATCCACTTTAGGAGCACATGCCAATAGTAGCAAAGTTGACAAAATGCTTGCTCTTACACCATGTGAGTATGTGATTGCATCTTTTTAAGCACCTTGAACATGACTACAACTTTAGGCCTATCGCCTTGTGTGGCGGCAACACATTTGAGTGGCAAGAGTAAATTACATAACTTATAACTTAAAAAAGCATATAGATTACGAGAAAGGATCTTTGGGAGTAGGTCACTATTATAGATTAGTCATTAGATGTGCGAAAAACTTGCCCATCTGACATGGTAGTTGTAGATGAGAATGTTTGAGTAAACAACATATTACAAAAGGATTGCGTAGAATCCATTCGTATTTAAGTGGCTGTCAATTTTTTTCCTAGGCCCAAAGATTGGGATGTTTATACTAATGATTACGCTCACAGGTGATGAATTCCCATAATCTTGTATATTAGCATCCATTGTCTAGAATTTTAAAAGAGTTGGTCATTTGTTGTAGTGATTCTTGAATGTGTGGAAACATTCATGGCAATATTTGTGGCACATCTTTGTCACTCTGGTTCTAGACATGATGAATTGTTTTGTAATGGCGTGATGGCTCATGCCATGAGCTATTAATGGTAAGGGTATTGTAACAATATCATGTATGGGGATGCCACAGCAATAATTTGTACTGTGATGTTTGAGAATGTTTTGGAGGTGAGAGATGATGTATTCGAACAAATATAGATGACATGTATGATGGATTTCATTCGTTTTGTCTTTCAGGTGGTAAGTGATTGGTGTTTGCTCCACAATTCCCATGGATGACGCCAGCCAGCAACATGTAGGCATGATGTGTGCCCAAGTATGACATTCATGTTGGAAAAATCATGTGTAAATTACTAAAGAAAGAAGACAGAAGAGGAAACGATGAGTGTAGTTACCTTCTCTTCATCAATTGAGAGGAAACAATCACGAAAGATGGGTGGTGAAGCTTGATTTAAAAAAGGGGACTGTCCATATTTTTTCATGGAATAGATGACCTACATTTTTGGATTTGAGTTTGTATAAGACAGTGTAGCCAAAACATAAAATTGTTGCACTTGGGAAAAAAGGAAACTTGGTGGAAAACAAACAAAAAAATGTGGCAATGGGGAAGATATGTAGCCAGTTACTCATCGCCATGACTCGTAATCCAAAATGGAAGAAGGAAGTACAATAGAGGGTAATAAGAGTAAGTTACCAGTGAAAAATGAGTCCACCTAAGCTAAAACAACTTAAAATGCATTGTTTTGGGTGCCAAGGGTTTGGACAAAAACGTGGTTTATACAAAGTGTACAAGGAAGATTTTTGTAAGCTATAAAACTATTCTTGTCGCCCGGTTAGACAAATACTTGAGTTTCTCTGATCTGACATTGACTTTGTTCTCTAGCCATTTTTTAAGGAAAATTATGATCCTTATGTCTGAAAGAATGCCACACAAATGAATCGAATCTCTAAATGATATGATCAAGATTATATTCCCTTACTCTTGTATTTAGGTTTCAATCCTCTCATGATTAGTTGATGGAACAAAATAAGTCGGAGTAGTAAATGAGGATGGTTCCTATGTGGGTAAACACAGTACCATGAGTATAGGGCGAGTGAAATTGGTGACAAAATGATAGAAATATGGGCTTTATATGAACCTGACTTGGAATGAAACTTGTCACAATTTGCATACTTGTTGAGGAAATGGCCAAAAGTGCATTGCACAAATTCTTTTATTAAACTATGATACATATTCAACCCAAAGAGGTTCCCCAAGTCAAATACTTCTGAATGTTTAGCAAAAAAGGTTAATACAAGGAAATCCATCCTTATGCATCATGAAATTCATGAGTAACAACATCTACATTTGTTTGTATATAACTGACTTGAAGGACAAAAATGAGGACTATTTTTCAGAGGTAAGAGCCTTCTGAATGAACTTAAAAAATCCTTTGCTTCTAGTTCATAGGTTTCAATTTGTTCATCATCTTTATCAGCAATGTGAATCATTAAAAAAATAAAATTAAGATGCACTGGAAAGAAATACTTTATTTGATTGGAGAAATGAGGAAGAATTTGTTGTTTTTCAAGAATCTTGTTTTGGACCATTTTACACGTGTTTTAATGAAACCACTATACAATGCAATTATTATATGGAAATGTAGGAAAATAATGATGAAATTCTGTTCTTTAACATTATGAAATTTACATATTCAATTTGATGTAGACATACTTACTCAATGCATTCATTGGAAGATTAATTGCATGGATCTAGTTCAATCGACATGGAAGCCTATAAGATGCGCTTTTGAATATTGGAAAGATCTAACTTAAACCTTCCATGAACATTTTCAGGAGTCGAGGGAGTGCAAAAATATGTTTGTTATTCTCTTGGAAAATACATTAGTACAAAGCTGCAGATTACATCATGTAGTCAATCAACACCTTTGTGGTAGGTACTTCTTTTCAAATTAATTACTATAGTTTAATCTTGCAAATTTGGAGTAGTATCCTTAATGTTTGTGAGAAATCCATGTTATAGAACTGTTTTGCATCAAACAAGAAGATGGAGATTAGTGCGTCTCTCCACTTTAACCCATGAGTTTAATGTGATTTTGGTTGCTGATAAGTTGCAGACTTTGTACATATTTAAGAAGAAGTAAAAGGTTTTGATCTTCAAACATTCTAGCGTGAGCCTTACTTGATGGAATATTGAGGAGTGAATTTGTTCTGAAGATTTTAGAGGGAGACATTTATGTATGGATATGAAAAGCTTTCTTAACGTGTGTGCCACATGAAGCTTGAGTTAAAACATCTTGAATCATCTACAAGCATGTATGGAGAACAATGGTCCTGTCCAGCGACATGGATGTCGCGTGAAGTGCGTTTTAACTCACTACGGGAGTGACACTTGTAATGAACGGCTTGTATATTTGCCAACATGCTTGAGAGGAGACATAGGCATTTACAAGGTGCTTCCAAATGCACTAGCTTGTTTTGTCAAAGACTGAGCATTGTGATACAAACTAGATGTAGCTATTAAGACGTGACTTGAAGTGAACAAAAAAGAATAGGATTACAATGTAAAGTGAGTAATCTGATCCCTTTGAAGTACCCTTGTTGGACTTGCTTGCAGGCACTAGCCTTGGGATTAATAAGTAGTTCCATAAGCAAATAGTTCATCAAAGAATACCATATGCCGTTTGAAAATTCAACTTTAAGATGAAGAGTCAGTTGTACCATAAAGGTTACAAGGAGGTTGCAAGTGGTGTAGGTAGACAAACCAATCTTTGGCTATAAGCTGAAGTTTTATAGCATAAGAAGGGGCATTGAAGGACATGTAGGTTACAATGAGACAATCATTTCTGCATTGTTCCTCTCATTTCTAGTCAAGGGAGGAAAGTTTAGGTTCCTTTATAGTCAAGAGAAGGAACCCCAAGATGTGCTTTAGCATAAGACAATCATAATAAAAGTAGTAAATGTAAACATCGCACAAAGTTGATGTTGTCTATTGTTAAAGATGGTAATTGGAGGAGGATTATTAGATTTCTTGAAATAAAGGTAGATGATGTTTATTTTGTGAGGCCTTGGTTGACCCAAAACAACCATTTCAGATCTGGTAAACTCTATGTGAAACATGATTGTATTTTAGATTCTGGTTTTTTAAACATGTTCCCCTAGGGCCATTAGTCCATAATGTCAAAAAGGGGTGATCGCCTTAGCCCCCTCCTTCATTTCGTGCAAAGTTTGCGGAATTCCTCGTTGAAACTTTGCTTACCCTTCAGTTTCCTTCTTTTTCACCCCTCTTGCTATTTCTAGATAGTATGTTCCTCCAAATAATGAAGAAAAACTATAATGTTTGTTGGTTTTTTGAATCTAGGTGAGAGGGTGCCGAGCTTCGCTCAAGCAAGTAGAAAATACTCAAGGGAGTGTTCAACTATTATCAATGAATGGGTGGTTGAGCTGAGCCACCAAACACTAGTTTGTAGCTAAATGTCATCGGCTTGAATCTTCCGGATCAAATCCTAACAAGATAGGATGGCTTGCACATAGTGTTCAATAAGATGGAAAGTTGGCGCCCACGTTAGTTTGAAAAAATGGTTCTCATTTGGTTACATTTGTAAGAGATGTGGTTACATGTGGCCAAAACAATGTGCAAGTTTCTGAAACGGTTTTGGGCCTTTGGGAAAAGATGTCCAAGGCAGTTTATTTCATTTTTTGTTTTATAGGATGAAGGTGGAATTGGCTTGTAACCTCTAAGATATAGGTCATGGGTGGTCCCACTTTGACCCTAGGAGCACTTGGAGGGTCATCTACCGCCTCTTAACCGCATTGAAAGTGCTAAACGTGTGGTAATTGTATGCCATCACCTAAAGTTATCTTCTTGAGGTTTGTCTTTCATTTATTAGGATTAGAAATCTTGACAAAATAAACTTCATAACAGGTGCTGAGAGGAGTCTCTAACCTCTTCTAACAAAGGTGTAGGACCGTTTAAACACTCAAACAATTAAGCACTTATGTAGAAATTGTTTTATGGCTATTATGATTGTTTTCCCTTTGTACCTCCTCTCCTTAAACTTATGTCCAAACATGACGATGATGGGTAATGCCAATGATTTTTTCTAGCTCTTAAAAACTGTTAAAGGAAGAAGTTTTAGTGTAGAAACCTCTGTTAGATAAGGAGCGCCAAACCTCTTTATGGTTGTACTCATCGCATCAATGGGGAAGCTGATGAGTCTTATCAGAATGTGTTGAATGGTTGTTACCTTTGTTTTCTAGGGTTAAAGTATCCATGGTAAGTGTTCCAGATGAAACAACCATTTTTGTAGATTTTGAAAAGAATTCAGTCTCATGTGGTTTTACCCGGCCAAATGACGTTGTAAATGGTAAAGTTTTTATGATAAAGCCTTTGTGTTTCAATTTTCCAATTTCTTTAGCTTCTCCCAAGTGGCACAAGTTAGTGGTTATTACTATGCAAATTGATATATCTATTGTCGAATCACCTTCATTAGGTGATGTATTTTAAATATTTGTTGTAGTATTCATTGCAATCAAAGACATATATGATGCAATTTTAGCTTCTCCACTTGAATTCTGGTGAAACGTTTCAAGAGCATCTACTGTTGTGGAAAAATCTGTTGCCGTTCCATTTTTAGCAGGTTGATTGTTGTGAAAATGTGAAATGGAGTCTATGAATGCAAAGGAAATATATGATGCCATTCTTACTTTGTCAATAGGTACATTATTAGGAGTAGTATTGTGCATTATAAATGTGGAAACATTTACTAAATTTTTTTACCTTTTGGCTATTTGTTTTCAATATCTTATTACTTCATGATTTGTAGGACAAAACCTTTTAACTCGAGCTTCATTTGTTAGTTTGTTGTTATATGTTTTATTGGTGTCTATAATCATGGAAAGATTTACTACTATTTGATCTTACATAACTAGCTTAGTGTAAGATGTTGCAAAACCGTCGCAACAACACAAAAACCCCATGGTTATTATCGTTTTTTGAACTGGTTTACAAAACAATATGTTAACCTTTGTTTCCATGGTAACACTTTCTGCCATTCTTTCTTTGTTAGATGGTTTGATTTGAAAAGTTCACGATCTACTGCTATCTTTATGAAAGGAGCTGCTACACTTCTTCTTAGCAAACATTATACATGATGAAGTGGATGATTGTGCTTCTTGAATAAACCGTGTGGTGTGTTTGTGTTAACTTTGAATGTTTTCCTCAAACTTGAGGCAAAGATCATTAATGCAATATGTTAACATGGGTTCATGTGTAGGGACTTCCATACTTTTCTGCACATCATGAGAGCGAAGTTTTGTGCCAAAAGCCTAGAATTTGAGTCATTGAACATTTTTGACCATGCCAATATCATAGATGTTTTTATCATGCCTTTCATGTTGTCTTGTATGAGGTGAAGGCATACGCTCTTTTGTATCATTGACATGCTCTTAAATCGTGCCAAGATTTGTGGACTGTACATGTGTTTACTTAACATAAAGTTCGAAGAGACATTATGTTTTCTATATAATGTGAAATATATGTGGATGAAAGTATACCGTAGGTGATTTGAGTGATAAGAACCTGAATATAATGCAAGTACTCATCCACAAGAGTGGTCCCTAGAAGCGATAAGGCGCTTGCTTTGGATGCCTTGAGAAAAGTATGAGGGATACACCTACAATGGACTCCTTTTAAAGTAACCAACGTGTATCTGAAGTGAAACATGGCATTTTAGATGGTAGGTATTAAAGCAATAGCTTGAAGTATCAAATGGTGAGCTAGATGGGCAGACATTGGAGGTAGATACTAGAACATACCTTGGAGTGAAGTTACAAGAATATGAAGGCATAGTAGAATACTCCCGTAGATAGTCCAATGGGGCCTCCTTTGAGGCTCTTCCTCTATATTTTGCAGGTTATTTCATGACCATATATGTACTTAAAAAACCAACAAGGTTAGTTAAACGTTCTCATTGAAGAGGGATTTTCTCTTGAAGGTAGAAGGTCAAAAAGAGGTTGTACTAGGTTGTAATGGCAGGTTGAACAACTACCCTTCAACTAGAATGAAAGGGTTACAACCTCAAAATGGGTCTTGAAGGGATCTTTAGATGATGATGAGGGGAATTTTTGGGTTACTTTAGAGTAAAGAAGATGAAGCAAGAGATGCACTTTACACGAACTTAGTGTTGAAATCGGAGTAAATTTAAATGCCCTCTTGAATTGATGATCTCCTTATTGATAACCGTACTTGGACAAGGATTGGTACGATGTTTTGTGCTGAATAATTTGTTTGTAGTAATGTTTTGGGGTCTGGGTAGATCTAGAATGTGTGTTGTAGATCGGGCGGATTAAAAGTGTAAAATGTTTCCTATATTGTGGTACGCCAAAACATTATTCTCATAGGGCGCATGTCATTTTCCTTGAAAAGGTGTAAGAGTCTTTGTTCCCCTTCATTTTTGTTTGTGGATGTCTACAGAGAGACTAGGCTTGATCCCTTTTTCTCTTCTCCCCCCTTTTGTTATTTATGTAGACTATGTTCTCTGTAGTTTTTGTGTAAACTAGGAAAGAGGTAGATTGATGTTGCTCAAGAAATCAAACAATGCTGTAGAGACAATGCAAGTGCCCACTATTGAGCAAGCATTGAGGCAAGTAAGTGAATGACTAGTTAGCAGCCTAGTTATGGTGATCCACATTAAAACCTACGGACATGTTAGGGTGGATCGCGTGTGGTGCCCCATAGGTTGGAAAAATCAAATAGCATGAGTTGGAACTTGTGATCTTGTTCTAAACGCGGTTTTACAACATTTCAACGATGGCCCAAACAATGTAGAAGCTGCGGATGTGTTGCCACACCATAGGAAATACATACATTACTTGAACTTTGTGGTTGTTTCTTATGTAGGATGTGCTGTGCTGAGTGGAATGTTGGTGGAATTGGGATGGGATTTAGGAAAAAATACAATTATGATGTTTGGGAAAAAAGGATAACTTGAAGTGAGCAATGAATGTACTTGGATGACAAGTGTCGACCAAGTTGAGCACAAATATACAATGCCAAAAATGGAGGTGAGGCATTTATGAGTTCTTTGTTGCTTGAGCAAAGTGATCGTGTGAGGTCGCATCGTGAGTGGTTGATTTGAGAAGCTATGCCATGAAGTTGAGGGGATGTGAGAAAACCAACATGCTCTAATATCAAAATATAGTGGTGTCAAGACTTTGACAAAAAAAATCAATACATTCATATACTTCAATAGACTTTTGTCAAACATTCTAGAATGTGGTCGAACTTTTCAAAGGTGTTGGAGGAAAATATTAGAGAACAAATTTGGCTGAAATGGCTTAGAGGTGATGGTGTAAAATCTGAAAGATGATGCACGGTGGGCCATGAATGTAAAGGCATAAATGCCCACTTGCGATGTTTAGGAACTTGTGTTTGTGAGGGATGTAACACTCTCCCCCTGTTAGTTGCGACAACTTGATGTACAAGTATACATAGGTTGTTAACGATGTAAGTAGCCCTTGATTAAATGATCGATGTTGTGGAGATTGTTGAAGGAATCCTTCATGATGTGCGTAGTGTCGTAGATGTGCCAGTTGAGCATATTCTCGATTTTCTGCAAGACATTGATGTCAAAGGTCACTTCAATTACGTACCACCTATGTGTGTCCTATGCATAGGAGCTGGAGGTGCAACGTCTCTGGTGAGAGAGGTCATAGTGGGATCGCGGTAGTGCTTGAGTTTGTTGATGTGGAAGAAAGGGTGGATCGTTATTATCTTAGGAAGGCGAAAGCAAGCAAGCATTGGGGTTTGCATTCCATCAATTTCAAGAATTCCTTAGAAGGGGGTTTTGAGCCTTGTAGGTCATGTTATCAAAATTGACGAGCCCAAATATGATGAGGACATCATCATTAGTCTTGGTCATGTTGTTGTTGCGATGACTATTAGTTGCTTGCCTTATAGTCATTTTTGTCTTTGCAAGGGCCTTCTTTGTTTCTTCTTAGATGCTTACATTGTTTTGGCGCTAGATTTCAACTGTGGGGATGTTACTCTTGTTGTATAATCCATCCGATGTGGCAAGAAATTTTCTTTTTCCCATGTTGAAAGTTGTTTTTTAGTCGTAGCAGAAGTGGCAAAGTTGTTTGTGATTTTAGCAGTCAAAACTTTTGCTACCGAGTTCGTGCTATGTGGCTCATATGATGTGTTTAGGAGGTCTTCAAACATTGGATTGGTTTTCCCCCTTGTTACAATAATGGAATTTTCTTGATTGGTGGATCAACTTACAACAACGAGTCATTAGTTCTTACTAAAAATGGCTAGTGAAATGACCACCTTTGTCATTGATTATGGTACATGGCACTTAATGCAACTCCAAGATTTGATTTAGAAATAGCCATGTTTCCCTTCTTCGGTGATGGTTGTGGTGGTTGGACTTAAGTGTGACATTAAAAGAATCTTTCCACTACGACGTGGATTGCATCATATCCCTTGGGAGTTGTGGATTAACCTTTCAAAGTCCATGTTCATGTGGTTCATGGTTCTCTTGTAACAGGTAGAGAATATAGTAGACCAAGTGGCTGTGTAAGACGCTATTTTTGTTTTTAACCATTGCCATAGGATTTGAAGAAGGCCACCACCCCAACTTGCATGTAATCTCACCAGTAGTGATTTGCCAGCCTTTTAAGCCTCTTCTTCTCACCAAAGTATTTTGTGGATTGATGTGGTGGTATTCCTCCTATAGGATCCAACTTAATTCCTTGTTCAGAAGAACAATAACGTTTCAAGTTTATTTTCATTGTCGATAGGGGTTTCGCAATTCTTGTCAATCTCCTTGTAACCTTTCACAAACAACCTTATAAGGTATAGTTATCATTGAAAAAGCAACACGTTGATCATGGCCATTCAATCTGGTCATCGACTTCGAGCATACGCCAGATCTATTTTTCCATGTTGGTGCTTGATGTCATGGTAAAACGTGGATAAGAGGAACTCCATTCATCAAGTTTGTTGAAAGATTAGATTTGGGTGGGTCTTGAGATATTTGAGGGCAAGATAACTGGTTGAGAAAATACATGACAGACATTTTCTATAAGAGAACTATGTCTTCAACACGTAAACAAGTGTAAGCATGTTCTTCTCATGCACGGTGAAGTTGAATTCTAGTCCACGTAATCTTTCTTCTTCACAGTCGTTGTCTTAGGGGTTAAGGGCTCCCATGGGTTGATTGGACATGTTGGGTGCCATCATGTAGTCTATTCTTGGATCTGCAAATGATGATTTTGACAACAAGGTTATAGCATTTCCCAGAGAGATGAAGATTTTGTATTCGTTTCCCCCCAATTCTATTTCATGTTTGTTTTTATCTGTTTAGAAAGAGGTGTTTACGCTCAAGCGTAATCTCTTCTGAATAAACATTAGTAGTTCTAGAATCTTAAAAATACATAGATTTCCCAGGAAGTTGTGGACATTGGAAAATCAGTTTCTCCCTCCACTTATCTTGGGTCCATGACAATATGTTCATCAATGAGGATATGGCAAAAACTTGATAATGGCAGTTAGAGCCACATTTTGAGGGTTTTTAGAAGATATTTGATTAAGAAAAACTTCTTAATGTTTTGAAGATGTGTTATGTGCTCCTCTTGTGTTTGATTATACACTAGGTTGGTGTCAAGACATCCCACTAAATGTATATTAAGGTATGATAAGAAATTGCATTCATGTTGTTGTTTCGACTATCACCTACATGGAACATGCTTGTATTTGATGAAGAATGCATTATACTTGAAGTCCTTCTCAGCACAACTCATGACATGATAGTCGCTATGAAGTTTGATTTTGTCAAATATTTTAACCCCAGCAAGTTCATTTAAAAGATCATTTTCTCGCAGGAGGGGTTGATGGATGGTGATGTTCTTTAACACTCATTAGTCAACATACATCCTCATTAAGCTATTATATCTTTCACAAACTTTTTAAATGCTGTGTAAGGTGATGTAAAGTGTCTTATGAATGCTTGATGAAGCACCCCATCAAGGCACTTTGTGAGTTTGGTCATCTCATAATCCCTCATCTCACAAGTCCCCTTGAGAATTGTTCAACTTCCCAGCTTAAGGTCTATCATATGATTAATGTTTTGATATGATGTTAGCTCTAAAGGTAGTAAAAAAAAACCCATTCAATCTCCTAAATGAATTTTTAAAAATCCTTCGGTGCCATTGCAAACTCGGGCATCGAGGCTATTGGTGTTTCTTGAGCTCTTCCGATTTCTTCTACTTCCTCTTTTCCATGTGGCCTAGTTAAACTTCAATTCCACGACTAAGATACTACTTGGCTATCCCTTAGGATGTTGGTTGGCGCTTTGTTGTTGTCAAAGCTCAACCTATTGCTTTTACCCCTTGTGCTTTGTATAACTGTTGTTGCGTCGTGGGTCGCTGAACTAGTGGCAGGTGTTGTTTTGTGCCATGAATTGTGATGTGGACTTTTCTTTTACTTTACTTGACCAAATGCTTGTGCCGGTAAAAGAAGTATCTCTTGAGAACTTTCACCTTGCAAGAATCATCCAATCGGACAATTCACGCATATCTTTGATTTTCAAGTGGAGAGATTTGTGAAGTCAAATGATTAAAACTTTTCTTTTTGTGGTTTTTCCTCTATACAATCTTGGTTTTTCTTAGAAAATCAACTTCCAAACCATGATTTTTCTTACAAAACTATGAGATGCTCCTCCGTCTAGTGGTTCTCATTTTCATTACGTCTTTTATCAACCCTTTGTTGTACTCATAATAGTATCAATGGTTGGTTGTCCTTGTATTCCCTCTCAAACTTTCCCACGTCAAGACTTCTTGTTTGCATCAATGGGAGCTGCTTTAATTAGCCATTGGTCTTGGATTTTTTGCAACCAAAAAAGAGCCTCTTCATCTACTCTTTTCCTTTGTCATTTCTTGAATCCTTATCCATTTCTCATGATTTCCTTTCCTTTTTGCTGGTTGTTGTCACATCTAGACATCATGTGAGATATGACCCAACCTCTTGCATGTTTAATAGAGTTTCTAATTATATTGATCGATAAAAATTCTCTTTACCAGAGACAAGGCTTCCATTGATTTCATTTTTTTAAGATAAGAATTGTGGCCTTGGGGTGGTGTGCCATTGGATGTTTGCCTTCGAGTATTGTTGACGGCACTCTTGATGTGGTGGGCTACCGTGATCATTTGGAAAAGTTTGTATTGAATGCCAAGATGGTGATTGCTCACTGAAAACATATTTTTTGGCCTTTGTTTAAGTATAATCAAATGTTATTGGGGGCAATGTTCCTTTGAGTGATGATTTTGCTTAAACACTAAGTGTACTCCACCATGGTTGACTAATGAAACTAATGTTGGGGTTTGCATTATGCATGAGACAATCCATGAGCTTCCAAAGTGAGCAAGTGTATCACCGCAATGTTGCTTCATCCATTTGGTGGTGTGAGATAGTTGTGTCACTTTAGATTCATCCACTCGAGATGTAGTATGGTTGCTATCATCAACACAAGTGTAGTCGCGTGAGCCATTGATCCGATTGCTGCGGTCTCATAATGCCATTGCATTTCCTTTAGATCGAACCATCTACTCCATGCCATGCCACACAAAAGAGAGGTCATGAGGGCAAGTTTTCTTTTCTTTTTGTTAATCCCAACATTAACGAAGTACACCACCAAAATCTTCTGCATCATTTTCACCGTCTTGCACTTGGAGTTTAAGAATCAAACAGTTGTGGAAGTCCCAAGTTGACCTTACATTTAGCTCTACTTTGCATGCCGAAAACACATAAAGCTTGTGTATCGTTGCATTGATTTGTTGGAGCAGATGGGTGTTTAGGCTCTCAAGTCCCAACAATTTGTGGTAAAGGTCTTTGTTCAGTTAACTTTTTGGTTGGTGCCTCCAATTGTGTAAAGCACATTCTCAACAAGCTGTTATAGATGCAAAGGGTTTGCCAAGCCCAAGGTCTCTATCACTAGACTGGTCGTCGGGTTTTTGTATGATGCACCATTCACTACATATGTTGTCCTTACCACTTGTTCAATTGGAGGGTGTTATTTCTTTTGTTTTTTTTATTCTCCATTCCTAAAGTGCTTTTCGAGACTTGTTGCTTTTCTTGAGGTATGCTCGCTTTGCTCACTATTGTCATTGCAAAGTGTGCAATCTTGTGAATGAAAAAAATGTGTTGTGGACTTGTGTGCGGTTGTCGCCTTATAGTGAATGCATTGGTTGGCCCTCCATCGTTGTTGTGCTTTGATACCAAGTGTTACACCGAGTGGAACATAGTTGGTTTAGAAGGATACGATGTGCGTGACATACGACAATTTGGGTGTTTAGGATAAAGGGATAGTTTGTATTGAGCAGTACTTCTACTTTGATGAAAAGTGTCGAGTGAGTAGATTATATATACACCATGTCAAGAATGTTAACGAGGCATATGCTAGGTCTTGTGTGCTTGAGTTGGGGGATGTTTAGAAGGACAGGTTATGAGTGGCTGATTCAAAAATTGTTTTTGAGAAGTCAGGGTTTTCAATGGTATCGAGATGATTTTTTTGATTTAACACCGTTGAGAAGTCAATCAAAAAAATCAAAACATTGATATAGGTTGTGATACTTGTGTTCACCATTTTAAAAAGGTGGTCGGAGTTGTGAAAAACCTCTGGAGCGGAACATCGGAGGTTGGGTTAGTTGGCCATAATGCCCTCGACCGGATGTTGTAAAAATCTCAAAGCTGTTACGTGGTGGGTTATGATTGTAAGGGTAGAAACGACATTTGTAAGGTGTAGGGACCCGTGTATGTCACGGGCGTAATAGGATGAAGATGGAAGTGTCCACTAACCCTTGCAATGGAGGTTATGGGGATTCTCACTTCGACTTTCGAAATACCTTGTGGGTCACTTGAGGCCTTTAAACCATAGTATAATTGCTTGTGAGTGTGGCCATACTATGCTATTACATAGAAGAACGTTATTGATGCTTTTTTCCCCTTAAAATGGATAGAATAGTAATAGGAAAATTCTCAAATCACATAGAAGGTGGTGAGAGGTGTCTTTAACCTCCACAAACAGAGGTGAAGCATGGATGATAGACCGGAACAACTCTGCTATTTTTGAGAAAAATCGAGGGTCAATTTGGAAAATGAAGAGTCATTGGTAGCTGAAAGTTCACTAAGAGGTTGTAGAATGTTGAAGTGGTATGTTTGATGGGCTAACCTTCAACATGAAGCTTAAGGGTCAAAGCCATAATGGGTACACCAAGGGCACCTCAGATAATGACGAGGGAATTATTTTTTCCTCAATCCTATTTTTTTGAGAGAGAAGTTTTTTCCTTCATCTAAAGAAAGAAAACTGAAACTGAAGATGTATTTCAGCCAAACCTTTCCAAGAAAAGTGAGTAAAATTGAACAGTTGAGAAATTTATTGTAATGCATAAATCATGAGATAACATAGCTTACTTATTGGGGGTCCCATTTTGAGTATCTTTACACAGTGATATTTAAAAAAAAGTTGCAAATGAACCCAAGATCCTATCATTTGACCCCTCTTGTTGTCATTGTTTCTCCTTGTTGTCCTCCTTCATGGTGGTATGGTTGTTTTTCAAAGAGAGAAACTAAGCACGTATGATGTATTATTTTAATTACAGAAATATTATGAAGGTAAAAGTTTCAAGATATTTGTTTTTTATACCATTAGAGATGTTTTTCACCAGAGAATGTTTTTGTTAGCATTTTTTGGAGAGAATGAAAGACATATCCAACGAACTTGTCTTTGGATGTTATGAATTTCACAGATGTCAAGCTATTGAATGTTATGAAAGTGTTGAAAAGGTGTGTTTTTGCTGTTTAGGAATGTTTTGCGTGGAGCCAACTGAATGACCTTGGACTATTTAGTACCCAATTTGGGAACTGGTCTGTCTCAACTCTTAATTCTTTCAACAACGTGTTGAGAACTTTGGTGATCGCACAAAGTCCACTCTGTCGCTCATGGCAGATATTGGATGCGGATATTTTCAGTGAGGTTGGAACAGACCTGCTTCCGGACAACATACCGATCTTGTTTGATTTCCCCAGTCTGCATTTGCGTCGCTCAGAAGCGCCCAAACGAGAAAATGGTTCCCGCCTCGACTGCCAGAGTGCTGCCGGCAGGTCTCAGATAGGCTGTTTGCAGGCGCGGTAAATCTAAGCTCGCAAGCGTTCGTTCCATTCCCCGTGGAGGGGTAGCGACGATAAACATAATAATCTATCTATCTATCGTTCGTTGAGGTATCCCTGGGACCCATTTCTCTGGTTAATGTCCCAGCCTGAATGTGTTTTGATCACTTCCGGAATTCTAGTTTAAAGCTTCACGATCCATCGAGCAGTACTGGTCCATTGAGGTCTACTCGGAAAACTTACATTGAGAAGGAGGCCGGAATCCGAGTTTCGTCTGAACAAGAACAGGACCTATATTTCGTTACGACTGCCGCATCGGGCCGATTCGCGCCGCAGTTGCGTCGATACACCAGTCTTCGAAGGTAGGGGTATCGCCGGAGCTGCGGCGCCACGACGACCCTCTCCCCTCACACCCTCTCGGCGATCCTCACATGCCGTCGCGTCCCCCTCACCTTCCTACTTCATGTCGTGGCATGGTCCGTGGCGTACAAGTAGAGCACACCAACGCTTCATTTCATCGCAGTGTCACGTCCTCCACTTCATTCTCCGCCTCCACGTCAGGTTGCACCCGCTACCGTGAGACCCATTCGCCATGGAGCGCCCTGCCCGCCCGTCCGTCGCCCCTCGTCGCCAGCTGCTGCTGCCTCTGCCGCTCGTGCTGCAGCTCGTCGCGCTGTCGGTGATGGTTCTGGCGCCAGCCGCAGCCGAGGCCGGCCCGCTCAGCGCGGACTACTACGCGGACACGTGCCCCAGCGCCGGCAAGATCGTGGCGGACGAGGTGACCAAGGCGTTCCGCATCAACTCCGACGTTGCTCCGGCGCTGCTGCGCCTGCACTTCCACGACTGCTTCGTACAGGTTTGGCGCGCCCCAAGCCTTGCCCCTTTCCTCCTTCCGATTCCTCAACGTGTGCTTGTGGCCCACAAAAAGAACGTTGAGCCTCTGTTGCTCTGCCACAGAATTAGGCGAAGCAAGGGAGGCCGAGGTTGAATCGAGTGGCGGCAAAACGTTAGTGAGAATCTCGACCGCTCTATCCTTTTTCATCTGCATGTCGTATAATGGGGGCCTCCCGCTCACATTCTTGAGGAGCTCGAAGGAAAAATTGGACTCCATTCGCTACCTGCTCTCTTTGGGTACCCCATGAGACCACTCTGTTGGCGAGTGAAGGTGGCGAAACCCGCCGGCCGCCTTGACCGCGCGGNTCAAACAACGGCTGGAGGAGGCGTGCCCCGGCGTCGTGTCGTGCGCCGACGTGCTCGCCCTCGCCGCGCGCGAGTCCATACGCCTTGTGAGTCGCTGGAAGGGGAGGGCAGGGGTGGGTAAGGGAGGCGTGGTGAGGGAGGCGGGGGGAGGATTGTGGGGTTGGGTGGGGTGGTGTCGCCCATGTTTGCTGCAGGGGCAATCCCCATATGCTCAGTGACGTCATGTGTCGTGTGTAGTGTCACTTGCACCCACTCCTCCCCCCAACCTCCGCTTCCCAACCCATTCGGCTGGGAAACGTGGGAGGGTTGGGGTGGACATTTGGCTCTCAGGTTGAGTGGAAGGGTAGGATGGTGCGAGTACAGGATAGGAGGGGGGATCGGGGGGGGAGGGGCGGGGGGGTGAGAGAGCAGACTGTGCCTCATTGCCATGCCTCGCTGTGCCGCTCCAGGCCAGGCCATGAAACGCCCTTACCACACCATGCTGTCCTGTACGGTACCATGCAGTGCCATGCGTTGCCATGGCACACCTTGCCATGCAGTACTGACAGCGCCGTACTGCGCCATGCCATGCCATACCAGGCGGGAGGTCCAGCCATTTCCACTCGCCTGGGACGGCGCGACGGAATGACGTCGATGGCGAAGAAGGCGGAAAAGTTTCTCCCTGCGGCCACTCTCAACACGTCCGGCCTCATCGCCAACTTCGCGCAAGTGGGCCTCGACCTCGTCGACGTCGTCGCTCTCTCTGGTCAGTCTGGACTGCTGCGTCGTACCCGCCATGCCATGCGCTTGCCATGCCATGTCAAGGTGTACCACGTCATGTGACCAGTACCTTGCAGGTTCATGTGGCAATTCATGCGCCATTTCATACAATGCCTTGCCATGCCATGCAATCGTCAAGTAGTAAGTGACACTCTCTGTAAAATCTACACAAGGCCTTTGGCATGCCTCCCACAGCGGCTCCCACTGGTGCTGCCACAGCAGCCAATCTTCAGCTCACGACTGAATGGACGGTCGCTTGAGCTTGCCAGCCTCGCTGACGTTCACACACTCGCTCGCTCCATTATCGTACACTACATGGGCAATGGCGGCGGTTTGACTCGATGGTGGTGTGCACACAACACACCACAACACAAAACAACACAACACAAAACAACACAACACAACACGACGTGACAGGTGCGCACACCTTCGGGCATGCCCACTGCAAGAGCGTGGGGGACCGTCTGCCGCCGAACAAGGACCCCACCATGGCTCGCCAGCTGCACTCAAAGCTCACCAAGGTGTGCAACCACGGCACCGATCGCCTCGTCAACCCCATGGCTCAGTTCGAAAACGACCTGCGCACGCCCGTCACGTTTGACAACCAGGTGCGCAGCCACTTTGGCATTGCTTGCTCGCCGTGCGTGCCTTGCGCTTGCGGACCACGCTGCAATCTTTGCCTTCTCAGGTTCGGTGTGACAGAGTGCATTCTGTCGTCACGCGTTGAGATGTTGCAGGTCGGAATGAGAGAGGGCACCATCTGGTATGCCTTTCAGGACAAAGGACAGAAGGAGAGTCGGCTCGTTGTCTTCCCTTCTGGAAATGATACTGGTGCTGCTGTTGCTAGTAATGATGCTACTGCTCTTTCTACTGAAAGCTGAGCAGAGGAAAGAGCGCTCATGCTTTCATGTGTGGGATGAACGGAGGAAAGTGTGCGTGATTGCTTGGCTGGTGCACACCGGGTGCACTTCTAAAAACAATCTGTCTGTGTGTGTGTGTGTGTTCATGTGTGTGTGTGTGTGTGTGTGTGTGTGTGTGCTTGTCTTCACCATGACTGTCCCACACAGTACTACAAGAACATCCTGGCAGGCAATGCTGCGTTCACGTCGGACATGGCGCTGCTCCACGATCGCCGCTCGCTGCCATTCGTGCGCCTG
>SZWC01001743.1:94004-105321 GCA_023375785.1 Penium margaritaceum | reverse complement strand
TGTGTGTGTTCATGTGTGTGTGTGTGTGTGTGTGTGTGTGTGTGCTTGTCTTCACCATGACTGTCCCACACAGTACTACAAGAACATCCTGGCAGGCAATGCTGCGTTCACGTCGGACATGGCGCTGCTCCACGATCGCCGCTCGCTGCCATTCGTGCGCCTGTACGCACAGAACCAGAACGCCTTCTTCAAGCAGTTCAGGCTGTCGATGCTGAAGATGGGCGACATCCTCCCGCTCACAGGCAGCCAGGGTGAGATCCGCCGCACCTGCAGCCGAGTCAACAAGTGAGGCAACACGGGAGCATTTGCGAAGACACACAAGTTTTGCTCTTCTTCTGCTGCCACCCCACATGAGCAAGGCCCCATGCGATTCCCTCGTCGCAGCTAGTCAGAGTTGCCACGTGAGCTTTCTACCGGACATGCTGATGGCTGCATGAGGGAGCATGCGTGCAGGTAGCCTAGCAGCAATGTGAGCCGATTCCGAGGAGATGGCGAGCGAGAAATTTGTTCGCTGGTCCTCAGAGCCATCCCATTGGATGTCACCAGCAGTAAGACCTATCCTACTGTATGGTAGTTGGGAATAAAACCTAGCCTTCCGTACTGTCATCCATATGAGTCCCTCTTTTCATTTGCTTTCTAGTGCCATCTATATTCTCCTATGTTTAGTTGTTTTTGAGTTTTCTAAACGAGGAATTTTGTGGGAAAAGTTCCATTTCCGGGAAGGATAAACGTGCTTCTATGTGTCTCGACATCTACTATTGATGCGAAGGAGTTTTTAATGTGACACATGGGAGAACTAAACAATTTTTTTTGTGCGAATATGGGTGACAGTAAGGGTAACTGGTGAGGCATTGGTAGACAACCACCTTCTCTTGGAGGGATACCATTCAGTTGTTTATTGAAGAGCAGGATTCTAGGCTTAGTAATACTCTCCATCTCCACCATTTGAAGGCAGAGGATGTTTCTTCAAGAAGCTTTGCAGCTGCCTGGAATGTTCTTTTGGTTTCTCAATAGACATACATGTTCAAACACAAATCTTGCGGGGCAAACGTCTATCATTCTCTGTGCAAACTGTCAAAGGCCTTCACCATCTACATGAAAGCATCATATCGGGGCATGCATGCCCATGCTAGAGGAGACATAAGTGTAGTTGACTGAGTTTGGCCACGGAATTTCGAAGTACCACATGCTAGACACACAAAACTATGCAATGGGCCATACACAGTGTGCCTTCGGAGAGACCATGAACGCTTGCTTAAGAAGTTAGCAGCAAAACAGCGAGAGTGTGGGGTATATGGTAGCGACAGCCGGTTAACGTGGTGTCCGTAGTGCGAGAGACACGTCGACACAACATTGCCACCCGGGGGTCGAGCCCGACGTTTCGGCATAGAGCCGAGGGCGGCTACTCATCTCGACAAAGGGCCAGCCTGGTTGGATGGCCCCCTGAGGATCAGCACCTTGATAGCTACGACAATTCCATTCACCGCAAATAGAACAAATCTGGACATAGCCCTGGCATCATAAAGTGTTTAAGAACTAGGGCTCCTCATGAGCAAGAGAACATCAAGTAGGAAAGAGAACATGTGGCTGTGAGCCACTCCTTGGGAAACTGCTGCTGCTGATGGAGTGTGAGAGTTCCTTCTCGTGAACCTCCATATCGTAGCTGAAACTTCACCGCAGTTATCCAGTTAGCCTCCCACAAACAGTGTGGTAGAAGCATGTGAAGCATGTGAAGCAAGACAAGGGGCATTACACGTGTGATGGATTACAAATCAACCACCAACATTAACACTCCTCCATGACCCGCAGTCACAGACTACACATGCTAAGACATGTCAGAACTGGTTGAGACAGGAACAAGGAGACAGTAATCACCCGGGGTCATGGGGACAAACTTGACGAACAACCTGAATTCCAAACTTGAAGACGGTTTTGCTGAGTGCCTTAGTGAGAAATTCAGCCCATTGTGTGTGTGTTTCCATCCAAACAACCCGAACCCAGCCGGCGGCAATGCATTCGTGAAAAAAGTGATGCTCAACGTTGATGTCTTCTGTGCGTGAGTGATGCATGCCACCATTCTCACTGATGGCTTCTGTGCTCTGGTTGTCGCAACACAAGGTGTTACAATGGATAAAAATACACAGCTGCTGCAGAAAGTGGCAAAGCTAGACAGCCTCACACGTTCCTGCACAAAGGGCCACATACTTAACCTCACTCAACCTCCTTGCCACACACCCTTGTTTACCACTTTTCGAGGAGGCGGTAGTGCCACCAACCAGAAAAATGTAGCCTCAACGACTGTGCACAGCTGCATTACGAGCACAATCAGTGTCAGTGAATGCATCAACCAGAAGTGAAAGCACGAGGGATGTGTTGTGAAGTGTAGGGCGACACGTGGGGTTGAGAGAGCATACCGCATCACATGCATTGACGCCTCGAGGTGTCGCTCCCTGGGGCAGTGAGAGAACTACGATAGAAAATTCACGACAAAGGCTACATTGGCACAAGTGGTGGAGGTGAGATACCATGCTCCGGCCAAAATTCATACAACCTTTTGCATACAAGCATTTTTTCGGCCTTTTTCAACAGACTGGGTTTGAGTTTTGGGCTGCAACCAAATGGGGGTGACCGAGAATTGCATGCTTAAATTCAAACCTTCTCATTTGACTCCCCAACATGACAGACTTATGGCACAATGGACACTACCCGCAAAGGATACCCACATGCGACTGCAACGACGAGCACAAAAACATGCTGATCGCGATCTCTCCTATGATTTTTGTGACCAGGATTTTTTAAATGCCATTTACAAAAAAACATCTGTCCGCTCCCAATTGAGTCTAAATATAATTATGGGCCGGTCTCAATTTTTTTTAATTAATTTTATTTTTATAATGTTATGAATTTAGGTGGGAGTAGAGTACATGAGAGAGCCAATGACACATATGTAGTCTGTGACAGGAACTGTTATTCCACTTTGAGCTACACATTGACTTCAACAAGCTCTGTCCTGTTGGGGTCATCGGTGTTGAAGCTAAGGGAAAATTCAAAAGCAATGGGGCAAAACGCTCTCCAGGCTATGAACATGTGCATCCTGGTGCACATGTAGTGCCCGTTTTGCACAATCCCGCACAAGTTCCACGCCCAAAAATCTCAGGTTGGATATTTCATTTTTTAGGCTGAATCAAGGAGTGTTTTGGCTCCTTCAACAATAGCTTGACTGGGAGATGTGATGAGCAAATCATCCGAGTACACAAGGATGGCAAAAATTGTGGACAATGGTACATTAACAAAGAGAGCAGGATCCAAAGTGCTTATATGAAAACCACCTTTCTCGAGTGCGGACGTGATAACCTGTTTCTAACAGCGTGGTGAATGCTTGAGGCCGTACAAGGCCTTACCTAGGCGCCACACCTTGTTGGTGCCATTTGTGAATCCAGGAGGTTGGATCATGTAGATCTCTTCATCTAGCCTGCCACGAAGGAAGGCATTGTTCTTGTCCATTTACTCAAGCTCCCGATCTTATTGAGAAACCAAACTGAGAAGGGCTCATTCAGTGGTGTATTGAAATGGATAGGCAAGTGTCTCATCAAAATGAATGCGAGGAATATTGGAGGATCCCTTGGTTATGAGACGTACCTTGTAGCACTCCACCATGTTTTCTGGCTTCAGTTTTTGACATTGGACCCACTTGGCTGAAACAGCTTGTCTGCCAGGAGGAAGGTACACAAGGTCATACACACCATGCATATCAAGTGCTTTGAGTTCATCGTGCACGGCTGCTCCCCACAAAGAGGATTCGGTAGGATTCCGAGCCTCCTGGAGAGTTACAGGCTCTGTAGGAGGTGGTGAGAAACCAGCAGCGGCAACAACATTGGGCAGTTTACCTAGAGACAGACATACTCAGGGAACAATAAAACTCATGCTCAAGAAGAGAGTACCAGACATCAGAAGTAGGATTCATCGCTTACATGGAGGCTGGCAGTTTGGCTGATTCGGTGAGCACAAGGGCACAAAGCCAGGGTTCACTGGACTCCATGGTTTGACATGAAGCTGTGGGGTCAAGTGTGGAGGGGCCTTGAGAGGAAGTGGTGGACTCGAGACTTTGTTTGGGAAGGGCGCGCAGGCAATCACCGCGTATGTAGGGAGACACAGGATAGAGGTAGAGGGAGGATTAGGAGAAGGAGGTTGAGGAATAGACATGGATTAAGTAAGGACCGGTGTGGGAGAGTTCACTGGAGAGACTAGAGAGATGGGTGCAAGCAGGGAAGTCACTAAGGAAGCAGCAAGTAGAGGAAGAGAGGTCAGAGGTGAGGGAGAAGAGGATCCTGTAGTGGAGAAAGAATGGCAGAGACGTGAGGATGTGAAAAGGCTTCAACCAGAAGGGGTCAGTGTCCGGAGCTGAGGGTGCACTAGAGGTAGGCTGCACAGAAGCAGGTGCAGACACCACATCACCTCCCCCAAACCAAGAGATTGGGGCAAGAGAGGACATGCAAGAGAGGCCACATTTAAACACTTCCTCAAATGAAAGAACATCATGAGATTCAATGACACAGTGGCGGAATGCACCATTGAAGATCGCCAGGTTTTTGAAAAAGAGGAACACCAAGGAAGATACAAAGATGACCGTGAGGGATAGTTTTTCCCTCACAATGATTGTCGGGCAACCACATGGCCGTAACAGAACAACAAACACTTGAAAGACACAAGTTAGCATGACGACATATCCAACATTCAAAGGTTGTGACATGACGTGGGAGGGGGCCGTGAGGAACACAGTTCCACATCCATGTCATGTACGACATGGTTTCAATGGTAAAGAGAGGGGATTGACCTGGCATAGTGAGGAGAGAGTACACACTGTCTGCCAAAGTGCAGTTCAAGTGCTCAGACACACCATCTTTTTGGGGAGTGTAGGGTACATACATTTCCATGCAACCTCCTTGGGACTCCAGATTATGAGAGGTGGGACCCAGAAGCTCACCACCATGATCACAGTGAAAGGAATGAAGTTGGCAGCGGCAGGATCATTCAGCCTGAGGAAGCCAAGAATCAAGGATGTAACTGACATCACTTTTCTTGCCGAAGGGCAAAGACCCAATGATAGCGAGACAATTTGTTTGTGAGACAAATTGTCTCGCTATCATAGGGTCTTTGCCCTTCGATAACACGTACGGACCAAGACCCCAAAGAAAGTCATGATGAAGAGGACGCATGGAATCAGCATGCACAATGTCAAGAGGGTAATAATCAAAGGAAACAGTAGTGCTGAAGGTTCAGGAATGGATCTTCCCTTGAGCACAGTCAAGAAAATCTTAAGAACAGGGCGTGGGTATTGTGGTGGTGTCCAGGCCTATGGCAGGCGGTACACAAAGTATGAATGCAATGGTAGCAGTATGAATGCAGCACGTGCGGCGATTCGAGAGCTCATCAAACTGCCCGTATCTGGTGCGGAATATTGTCTTCTTGATGTCCTTACTAGATACACGGATCTGGTGATAGCCGTTGCGCAGGCCAATTTTGCTCAAAGTTTAGGCCCCGTCGAGCTGGCAAAAAAATTGTCTGCTCGTGAAAGACGGTAGAAGTTTTTAATGGTGATTTTGTACAACACTTGATAGTCGTCGCACATCTTCATCTCTTTGGTTTTTGTTTTCACAAAAATTACAGGTGCCACGCAGAGTAACGTGGAATGTATGATAAACCCCTAATCAGGTATCTCATCTATTTGCTTCTTGAGTTTTGTAAGCTCATGATTGCTCATCTGAAAGGTCAATCTTCTAGTGTCAGGCTTCAAGTCTATCTGATGGTCCATGTTCCACTGCAGAGGTAGTGGCAATAGTCCCTTCGAACTCCTTGATGAGTAATGCAAACTCCTTAGGTATTGTGGCAAACGTTTCAGGTGCCGAGGCCAACGTTGTTGCCTTGGCAGCTCTAATTTCAATCGCTTCTCTTGCCTCAATGTTTGATAGGCATGCTAGAGCTCCGCGTTTCAAGTACCTCTTGGCCATGTCCAGAAATATTGGTTGGTGTTTTGTGGCTACCGCAACTTCCTCTCCTGCTTACACCTTTGTTGCTTCCCGTAACCTCGGTTACATTGTGGGTTACTCAACAAGATGCAGGTGTCATTTTCTGTGAGCGATGCTGACGTAGAATGATCCGATACTCTAATCTACCTGCAGATTATGCCAGCACAGGAGATCTTTTTCAAGGATGAATTTGCGGTCGCTCATCAGGCAAGCTCTCAAGACTGTTACGTTGTGCAAATCTCCGATTGGCAGTCGTAGTGGTTCATGAGGTAGATGGATCCATAGACAATTTCTTCTCCAAACACTCATTTTTCAGTCAATAAGCCCAGCTTCCAAACCATGTCCTTGCTTACAATGCGGTGAGAAATCCCTCCATCCGGTAATGCCAGTACCGTCTGTGGCTCTTGTAACCCCTTGGCTGTACTCATAGTAGTATTGCCGATCGGTTGTCCTCATACCACCCATCGAATGTTTTGATATCAGGAACCCTCTTGTGCAGCGATGTCAGCCACTCAGGTTGGCAATCCATTGGCACAAAAAAATGTTCAACCGCAAAGGAGCCTTTCTGTCTACTCCTACCCTTTGCCTTTTCCCAAATCCTCATTTCTATTCTGTGAGTTCCCTCTTCTTATGTTTTGTTGATGATTTCAAACAGTCGCACAAGATATTGTCCGGCTTGAGCAGAGCTGTTAATTGCGTTGATTGATGACGTCAATATCCATCACATTTAAGGTTTTTTTTTTTTTTTTTCTCCCTAGACCTTCCTCTGCCACAATAAGAATTGTGCTTTGGGTTTATTAGCCATTTGATGTCTTTATCTGAGCATTGTAGTCGATGTTTTCAATGTAATTGGCTACTACAATCATTCACCCAAGGTCAGCCAGGGTGGCAAAATTTGTAATTGCTCGCCGAATGCCTTGTTTGAAGTCGTAGTCAGGGGCGAAGTAAAGTCACTCCATGTTCACTACTGTTGATTAATTTTGGAAACGCCACGCACAATAGACTGATGGCATAGGCACTGGAGTATGTATCGTGCACCAGACTTCTCATTCAGCTTTCCAGGATGAGTGAGGGTAGAAGGGGTGAATTTGCTTCACATTTTCGGTGGCGTTAGGGAGTGGAGCCACATCAGATTAATTGAGAGGTAGTATGCCTACGATTGATGATGTGAGAGCAGACGCGTAAGTCATTCATCAGATTCCGCTGATCTCCTACTGCCGTTGGATGGTCTTTAGATCAAACCACCAACATTAAGCGGCGCTACACAAACGCAAGGCCATGAGGTCAATTTTCCTGTATTTGTTGACCAGAGGAGTGGTGAAGAACATCTCTCAACTCGTCAGCCACATCCTAGCCATTGGTCCCTTGGAGTTCGCTGGATCCAACGGCTTGGGGACAGTTGGCTGGATCTGGGCTTCACACAAAAGTTACAAAAGTTTTGTCGGTGATGATTGCTTTGCATGCATGGGAAATCAGAAGCTCCTCCATCACCATGTTCAGTTGTTGGAGCAGGTGGGTGTTGAAGCTCTTGAGTCCCCAACAACTTTTGGTACGTATCTTCATTAGCTCGGCTTGCCGGCCAGTGCTTCCCATCGTGCCAGGTGTCTACCTCATGGCCAACAATGCAGACGAGGATTTGATGAGCCCAAGGGGTCCGTCATTGGATTGGCTGTCGAGTTCGTTGGTGTTGCACCAATTGCCGCAAAAGCTACCACTAATGTCTGGTTTGTCTCAGCGTTGGTTTTTGCATGTTGATATTCCTCCATCATAGGAATGTTCCCCAGTTATTTCTGCTCATCGCCCATTGCCCTCGCTCCGTTCACCATTGTTGTCGTGAAGTCTACAATATCCCCCTTGTTTGGCACCCAAAACGAGGGACCCAGGTTAAAACAAAAATGGGCCTCTGGGGACTCAAAACATCTGAGTCTCCTAGTACATGTCGTTGATGAATATTGACTCCAAGAGTGATGCCGAGGGGAAAACCCCTCCAGCAAGCTCTGGGCGTCATTCTGTGAACTTTGATGATAAACTCAGTGCAGGAGCTATAGACAAACACGTTGCATTGTCCCTCAAGGGCCGCTGGGCTCTGATACCAAGTGTTATGCCGAACGGAACGTAGGTGGTTCTCAGAGATGAGGTACAAGACAAAAGACAATTCAAGGAATTGGGACAAATGGATACTTTGTATCGAACAACATGTGTACTTCAATGAAAAGTATTGAGTGATTGGAGCACATGCATGCAATGAAGAGAATTGGAATGAGGAATATGTTGGGTCATCGGTGCTCGAGCCGAGCGACGCATGAGGGGTCGTGCTGTAAGTGGCTGCATCGAGAAGATCCACTGAGAAGTTGAGGGGCATCAAGATTATTGAGCTACTACATTCAAAAGATCCAGCGCAGTCAAGAATTCAACCATTTTTTTTTTAAATGTGTACATGGTTTGCGACGCTCCAGTCGACCATTCTAGAAAGTGGTCGAAGTTATCGGAACCTTCTTTAATGGAACATCGGAGCTCAGGGCAGGTGGCCAAAACAGTATCGGCTCATCGGCATAGAAATTCTGAGGTTGATGTGCGATGGGCCACAAATATTATGACAGAAATGCCCACTCGTGGAGTTTAGGGACTTGTGTACGTCAAGGATGTTACAACACTGACTAACGTGAAAATTTCACGACAGAGATAGGTGCCTTTTTTCATAGCTCATAAATAAAGAATGTCGAGCATGAAATCAGATGCATACTTTATGCAATGGGGAAACAACATCGATGTCAAGAATAGTTTCCTGTTACGCACTGGACGTACACGAGTATGTAAGATCCGAGAGTGGGCATTCATATCCTTAGATTCATGGTCCACAACACGTCGACCTCAAGATCTTTGCATCATGTGGTCGTGTTACGCCTAGTGAAGTATAGGTGGTTCATAGGGATGAGCTGCAGAGCAAAATACAAGTCAAGGATCTAGGAAAAATGGGTGATTCGTGCTAATCAGTAAGAGGACTTCGAGGATGAACAAGTTGAGCATATACATGCAATAACTATAAGTACAATGAGGCATACCGTATTACCGCAATTATTCGGAAGTATGTTTGCACAGGTGCTTCTTGGTTTTTTTTTTTTTTGCTTTTTGTTTCCAAAGAACCGGGACTGAGTTTTGTGCCCTCATGTAGTTCAGTGCCACTACAATTCGAAGTGAACCGGCAGTGTCATGTCCTTGTGGGTGAACATTACAAGTAGCAGGTGCTTTCGGGTGTCCCAGTTTTCTTGCCAGAACTTGAGCAAGCAAATCCATGGCCGCACGCGCGTGGATGTTATCAACTTCCATGCAATGTCCGTGCCTTGTGGGGCGCTCCCTCATTCAAATTGACCCTTGAATGAGTTTTTCCCCGGATTCATTCAAAGTCCTTAGAGGACCGATTTACAGTCGTTACAAAATTACCCGGGGAGGAGTACATGACCATTTTTAGAAATGATTACAATTATTTTCCTTCCAGAGAAGTGCGGTAATACAATATGCCGGGTCCTCGGCGCTCGAGCCAAGAGAGACATGTGAAATTGTGACGTGAGTGGCTCCTTCGAGAAGCTATGCCGAGAAGTATGGGGGCTTCAAGGTTAGCGAAGCGCAGTTTTATGAAAGTCCAGTGCCAACAAGAAGTCCACCAAACAGTATTGAAACATGGATACAGTTTGTGAAGTTTCTATCGAATGTGATGGAAAGTGGTCAAAGTGTCAGAATCAACTGGAACGCAACACTTGAGGTCAAGCCAGGTGGCCAAAACACTCTCAGCTGATCGACGTGAAAATCATGAGGTCAACGTGCGGCGGGCCACAAATGTAAGGAAAAAAATGACCACTTACAAAGTTTAGGGACTCATGTATGTCAAGGATGTAGCAGGTTGAGGGCATTTTGGCTACCTGCCCTAAAACTGTGGAGTTTGCTTCCGAAGATTCTGACACTTCCAACTACCTTTGAGAATGATCAACAAAACTATTGCAAACTGTGTCGATGGTTCAATACTGCTCGGTCAACTTCTTGAGGAGCTATACTTTAAGAAAACCATGCCTCAATATCCTCAAAACTAGCCGACTTCTCAGGAGAGTTTCTGGAATTCAAAACACACAAAACAACGTTGCACGTGTATGATATGAGTCTTCCCTGTCTGTCTATACAGCTTAAACTGACCACTCGGCCATGTCCACGCTCGTGCAGATCCCTGATGTGGACCTAACTGGCAGCGAAGAACCTACAGGTGATGGATTCCCCCATCTGCAGCTGCTAGACAGCGGCCAAACTGTCCCAAGTGCTTTATGGGTTTCAATGTAGTTTCACCAAAATTGCTAGAGTTTTCTCAGTAGATTAACTCTTGAGCCCGATTTGTATGTTTTGAATTGCGTGTCCACTGACTGATGTCAAAACTGTGCATGTTACTAGTCGTAACATCTACCTTAAGATTTTGTATCTTTAGGTTCAGACGGTGTAGCGTTTGGATGACTATGTACACTGGTATGGCCATAACAGTGATCTTGGGTCGGTTTTAAGACAAAGTGACATTGCCACATGTGTCATCCTTTGTTCGCCATGGCACATACGTATACTGTGTGCTTGTCATTTGTTGTTTCTCTCTGCATCACTAAGCTATTGGAGCTTATGAGACTTTGCGCGTCTCCTTAGCCTGGCCCTTGCCATTTTTTGCACCTACTTGCTTGCTAGTGCATCAGCCGACTAGACAATGTCACCACATGAGTAGAAGCAAGGCTAGGAAGCTAAGATGCTAGAGATGGTTAGTCCACCATGTGTGCACCTTGAGCTTCATGTCAGTTTAGTCACCTACAGTGATGATGTGTATATGGGTGGAGTCACGAGGTCACTTGCATGTCTTCCAAGCACAAAAAACACTCCCCCATGCCTCAGAGACAAACACCCCACACACCATTGAGAGCACATAAGTACAAAGCCACACCAATGACAGCAACTGAGAGGGAGCACTTCACATGAACCAGGAGCATCACATGCACATAGCAGACCAACAGCATTCACAACAGCCTTGAACATCCCATTGCTAAGAGCTTAGGTGAGACAGTCTTCATGCTGTTGACGAGTTTTAACGTAGACAACCTGCACTTTTCTCGTGGCAGTGTGCTCCCGTACAAAGTGATGCTAAACAGTGTTGACCCGGGGTTCCGGGGTGGCCCTATCACCGCGGCCGCGGAACCGCGATCCACGTTGATGGGGCATCGATGTGGTTCAAACTTGCATTCGTCGACCACGCAGGGTCAGCCTCAATCCCC
>SZWC01001743.1:71093-93906 GCA_023375785.1 Penium margaritaceum | reverse complement strand
CCCCCCCCCCCCCCCCCCCCCCCCCCCCTCTCCGCGCCAAACCTAGCCTCCCCTCCTGCCGACCGACCAGGTCTTACTCGGCGCTTGCTGACTCGCCAGTCAGCAATCACCTCTTCCAGAAATGTGGGACGATCCGGATCCCCCCCCCAACAAATTCCTCTCGGTTCGAACACTCAATTTATCTTCAAACAAGTAATGTCGATAATGGTTTGCATGCTTAACAGGAAAGCTTGTCATCTTCAAACGTGAATTGTTCGTGTTTTGTACACAAAGTCCAGAAGTCGAAGCCAGAACAACAAGTTTTAACATCTAGCTACGAGTTTCAAACCTTGAATTCAGAGTCGAAGCATCAAATTTTGAACTTCCGACATCAAAGTTTGAAATGTGAAATCCGAACTCCACAGTTTGTTCTCCGCAAATCGTAGTCCAAAATCTGGCCAGTTTGACTTTCGAACCCCATACCTTACAAATCTTGTTAAGCGACGTCCAACTCGTAGTTCGACGGTTTATACCATGAACATACAAATGTTAGTATAAAAAACTCAAATAGGATTTAGGGGCGGACTGTCAAAACTGAATCACCAGCTGGAGGAGCCCTGGACAACCTTTGCTGACGCGTCAATTCTTGCCAGTGATAAGACAGCGCGGCTGACCACACGAATAAGCGTGATTTCGAGCGACCAAGGAGAGGATCCAAGACAGCACCCACAAAAAATAGGGCAATTAGCGTTCATAGGACGCCTAAGACAAGCCAAACAAATTATGTTTCGACCCCAATAAAACCCAGGGTTCCGAGGTGGCCGATGGGGGGGGGGGGGGGGGTCACATCGATGTGCTGGGGTGGACATCGATGAGCCGCGGTTCGGGGTGGCCAGGTCAACATTGGTGCTCAATATTGATGTTCTTAGTGTGTGAGTGATGCATGCCATCATGCTCAACGATTGCCTTAGTGCTTTCATTGTAGTAGCACACTGTGATTTAGCAGATGGGCACATGAAACTATTGTAGCAGGCGGGACACCCACACACTTTCACACGTACCTGAACCAAGTACTACGTACTCTACCTTTGCTTGAAGTACATGCAAGACATCCCTCTTTTCCACTATTACAAGAGATTGAAGTCTCACCAACAAGAAAGATGTAGCCAGTGCGACTGCGGGCGTCTCTGTCATTAGCGGAGTAGTTGTCAGTGTATCCGTTAACAACCAAAGAAGGTTGTGCTCTGTAGCACAGCCCCAGACATGCCGTAGAGAGAGCATAGAAAACTAAACCTAGTGTTGCCTCAAGGTGTCTGTGATGAGGTTGCTAGGAGAACTGAGGAAGGAAGTTGACCGAGAAGGCCACAACCGCTCAGGTGGTGGTTGCGAGGTACATAAAAAAGCCGATGAAACTGAGGTAGTTGGTGACGTGGACGAGCTCTCCCAACTCGGACATGTAAAGTGACTTCAACAGGTGTTGACCTGTAAGAGTCATTGATGTGGATACAGTGGGGGTGTGAGTCAACAAGGAGGCAAAGTGCTTACTTATGCTGCATATGTAGGCAGCCTGGTGTACGTGACATAGGCGATCATGCTCAAGTTCCATGTCAAGGAACACTTGAGCAGGAACGAGGTCCTTCATCTTGTATGTGGAATGCACGAGGGACTTCACTGACTGTGCAATAGCCAGACTGGGAAAAGCAATGAGGAGGTCATCAACATAGACTAGAATGGCCATGAAGGGCTCCAAGGGTGAGCTCAGAAAGAGGGCTGGGTCAATAGTGCTATGACGGTAGCCACCTTGCTTGAGAGTGGGGGGGGTTAGGAGACTAATGCAGATCTCCTAATCCAGTTGTCCATGCAAGAACATATTGTTGACGTCCATCTGCTCTAGTTCCCATTCATGCTAGGCTAAAGAGAGCATGTTCGATGGTGTACCGCCTGACTAGAGTGAACGTCTGATTGAAGTCAATGCCTAGAACCTGAGAGAATCCCTTGGCAGTGAGCCTAGCCTTGTATCTGTCAAAATTGCCATCCGGCTTCACCTTTCATCGAAGAATCCAGCGAGCCGACACAGGTTTGTGACCGACTGGGGTATTGACAAGTTAAAAATCCCATGTTCCTTGAGCGATGATCTCCTCCTGCATGGCCTTCTCCTAGAGATCAGCATTGACCACTTCACGAGCCTGCTGAATAGCGGTAGGCTCTAGAGGAAATGAGGACAGTCTACTCGCCACAAAACAGGGGCAATGTAGCCAGCGACAGAGGCCTCAAGGGCAAAATGGAAATTGTGGGCCGCGAGGGCATAGCCCATAGCCGAATCAGGGTGATTGATGTTGGCAGCAAGTCCGAGTACATCCAGACCAGTAGGTCTAGCCAAAGAACCGGCTGCGATGGAGAATGCTCTAGAGAGAGTGCGACACTAAGAGGGCTAAGAAGTAGAGTGATGCAGCAGTGAGCGAAGGCACCCTCCGCGAGTGTATGGCTCTGGTCCAACTGGAGGGACATGAAAGACATGAGGGGATTTTGTCACACCAATGGACTCCGAGGTCTGTAAAGTAGGTATCGGAGGTGATTCAGGAGTGACGTGCAAGGGTGAGTGTGAAGAGTCATCAGCTGGGGGCTGTGTTGGAGCGCTGAGGGACACTGATGTGGACTTAGAGGATACGGAGGAAGAAGGAGCCTGCACCAACTCCGTGGAAGTCCCAGTCAAAGAATCGGATGGTGAGCGGTGGAGAGTGTTAGTGACAAGAGAAGAGGGAGAAGAAGAGGGACCAGAGGAAGAAGGGTCCGCATCAGTGGAAGACGGAGTTGTCCCTGCGAGACCGGAGGTAGCAACAGACCCACGCCCCCAAGCCGAAGACATGGGGACAAGGAAGCGGGTGGAGCGTCACAAAACAGGTTACAAAGAAAGACAATCTCGGAGAAGAGAGCATCGCGTGACTCCACAACACGTGCACGGTCGGGGTTCTAGAAGTGCCATGCTTTGGACATGGCGCTTCCTTGGTGCACACGTGTGCACCGAGGAAGGTGCACACGCGTGCACATGGACTGAGTTTAACATAATGAAGGTCCTTGAAAAGCCAGACAACAGTGAAACAACTCCAAACGTGAGCAAGGTACAAATCAACACGATGCCCAAACCAACGTTCAAAAGGGGTGATGCAACGAGGAAGAGGACCGTGAGGGACGTGGTTCTAGACCCACATAATGTAGGACATTGCCTCAAAGGAGAAGAATGGAGTAAGGTCAGAGGCACTAAGGAGCATGCACACACCATCAGCGAGGGTCCAGTTCCAGCGTTCAGAGGTACCGTTTTGCTGAGGTATGCAGGGGGTGGTAGGCTCTATACATACCCTACAGGATGGAAGGAATTGGGCAGTGGATCCCATGAATTCCCTCCCACGGTCAAAAAAAAAAGACACAAAGGCGCCAACCACAGGCAAGTTCAGCCTGGGGAAGCCACGACTCAAGGGTGGAGCAAACATCACTTTCTTGGTTGAGAGCCATGACCCAGCGCATGTAGGAGAAGTTATCAGTGAGACAGAGGACATAGCGACCAACTCCCCTAGTGCCTCGTAAGGAAGGGGCCCCATGACATCTCTCTATTGGTAGGAGGCATCTCATAGCTGCGAGGATACTGATATTGGGATTGTGATGGACGGAAATTTGTCTGAGAGGAAATCATAATTGGCAAGTGCAAACAAAGCAGATAGTGCCAATAGAACCAAGCAAGACAAAGGTGGAACACAATGCGGTCATGTGATGGATGGCTTCGGAGTCAAGGATTCAAAAGCCACCCGATACGCAAATAGTGGTAGGGTCGCGAGTGACTGTGGCATCGGCTGCGTGCAGCTGACCGCAAGCAAGGAGGCAATGAGGCAATTAAATATACTGCCATTCCTCAATCTACTCGATATCAGCAAGAAGACACCCCTGGACGTGACCAGATGCTGAATCACGTAAGGCCATATCAACATCACACGCAAGTGAATCCGACCCCAAACACCCACTCTTACCTCCCTGATCATAGAGGTGACGCTGATGGACGATGCGAGAGAGGGCAACATCACCCTGACAGTCGTCCTCAGGCGGGTCATGGATGACAAAAACATTGGAAGAGGGACGCCGGGACGAGCAGATGGAAGGGGACCATGGAGGAGGAGAACATGGACCGGAGGGAGGACCATAGTAGACTGGCCCCCCATACCATGGGGGCCACCCTCAGGAATAAGGCAATGGGGATGGTGCTATAGCGGTTTTTTAGGCTCTGACATATATGGATACAGGCAGACTATGAGTAACAAGACATGTAGAGGTGGTGGCGCAAGACGAGCTCCCAGAGCTGCTGGTAGAGCGCACCCAGTACACCCTCATCGCTGATGCTAGATGCTCATTGCTTGGTGGCGTTGGAAACTTTGGTGGCGTTGGAAACTTTGGTGTAGAGTGGCCTCTAGCGCCAAAGTTCCAGCACGCGATGGTGCTGGGAGAGGCCGTGGAAGAGGGGGAGCCGTTGGATCCCTTCCCTTTCCCACGGACAGCAAAACCACTAGTACTGGAGCTGCTGCCACCTTGCCCTTACCTCGGCCCGAGCCAGTCTCCCCTTTCCCCTGACTGAGAAGAGAGATGGCCGGTGTGGAGGGAGAGGATAAAGAGGTAAAGGAATCTAAGGAAGAAGGGAGTAAGGTGGTGGCAGTTGCATCTATGGCATGATGGATACGTTTGTTTTATAGGGAACTTCACTTGTCTGTAAGACGCTAGGCAGTGAACTCCCAAAGGAAACCAATGCCGGACGGAGCATCAGCAGGGACCGGCTGTGATGCAAGAAGCTCAAGCTTGACCTTTATCTCCGTAAAGATGACTGACAGTTTGGGGATGAGGCCGTTGACGATGGAGGGAACTGCAAAAAGCTATCCAGGTACTTCCTTGCCTAAGTCACGCAACAGGCAGAGACTGCGAGCCCAATACACATCCATAGTCTCATCAGCACGCATAAAAACATGTTGAAATGCACAGTGAGAACACTCTGTGTGACATAGCCTATGAAATTGGTGTAACACTTTATGAGTATGTAAGTCCCAATGGGGTCAGCAGGCGTGAGGCATGTTGTGTCAGCATCGTAGGGCCCGATCTCATCAGTGAGATCATTGTGTCAAGCGCAAATGAAGGTGCAGACAACATGTGAATACTCAGAATCAGTGGAAAGAAAATTGGGGCTAGCTGAGGAATTTGATTTGTGGAAGTAGTCCAGAAGTTGTTCTTGTTGACATGGTGTACCCAATGCCATGAGTTCCGTTGATCGTACTCCCTAGTTGGACCACTAAGGAGTGGTCAAAACCTGATCTGAATTTAGATTTGAATTCTTTGGATTTCTCCATGCAAGATCGAGCTTTGAATTGCTCGATTTGAGTGAGTATTCAGAAAGTTAGCCTAACCCGAAGTTCGGGTGTTGGGCGGGTGGATTCTGGTACTGCCATGGGTGGCAGGATAATCCACTGCCAATGATCCGAGTTCATCTCCAACGAGCTCCAAATTTACCAGGGCCAAGAATGAAGTGACCAGAGGGATCTTCTTGACCAGGATGAAACTCTCCTTGACTTCTGGGTGAGGAAAGGCGCTCTGACGGGTCACCGTCGAAGCGCCTCCCGTTGCCCATACTGCAAGGCAAGGTGGGCGGCTCCACCAAGGATTACTTCGACGGCCGTAGTAGGGGCTCTACTGCTCCAATTTGGACGTGCTTGGATGTGTTGGAAAGCTTAGATCAAAGGCTAAAAGAATCTGATGTAATCTCACTGTGATACACAACAAAAAAGTGTTTTGGTTCATTTCTATTGAATGCGACGTGTTCTTCCCACTCACATTCGTGATCCTTGTGCTCCACACTCTTCACTATTGGTGTCAATTGGCCGCCTTAAACACTGGTAGCGTACATCAGTGAGAGCAAGGCATCCTTGAGGGTGTGTTTTCACCCACTAGTGCCTACATTTCACCTTGTGCCCATGCACTGAAGCGAAATTCCCAAGAAAAGAAGGTGAGGTTAGGAGTAAAATGGGACGGTGCTGAGTCAAAGTCAGGTTTGCGATATAGGGGCAATGCAAGTGCTTTGGCAGCAGCTGTCCCTGAAGCGGCAGTGACAACAAGAGGGTTGGTGGTAAGAGAGCCAGAGGCATTAGATGCGGAAGCGAGTGAAGTGGAGAATGCAGTAGCAATGCCAGTAGCAGTGGAAGCAGAGGGGTGGAGTGCAGTGCAAGTTGTAGGTGGCTGAGAACCTGGTATCCTGGTCAGGCTGTTCATTGCGTAGTATCTCCTTTGCATTGTGCTGTAGTTTGAGAGCGGCTTGGAGAGCCGTGCGCTCTTGCTGGAGCACTGTTCACGGTGCGGCGTGCTGATTATCATCAACAGGCACGATAAACAGGTGACAAATATGCCAGATAAACCTCGGCAGAGTTTCCCCTGCCCCATTGGGTGTGGGATGGGGATGTATGTTGGGTGTGGCACTCAAGGCAGTGATCCAAGGCATCAGACCTGAACGCAAAAATACGGCCACACAGAGAGAAGAGGACGAGAGGAGACAAAGATGCGAGTGTGCCAAGCTCACTTGATCTAGCGGTGCAAGGCAAACAGGAGTGGGAGTGTAGTTGTTGCTCAAGCTCCGATGACCACTACAGAAGAAGACGTGGAAACGATGAGACAAGAGATCCCAGTCAGAGCTGCACCAATGACGGTGGAGACGGCTGCTGTGGTGGTGACAATAATGCGAACATGATGGCCAAGTGTTGATGACAAGGTTGCAGAGAACACCTGAGCTAAAGAGGAATGGATGGAGACGACTACACTAAAGAGATCAGTTGCTGTTGCAGCTGCTGCGGCTACGACTGAGTCTGCTGTGATGGCTACCTGTGTGGAAATGTTGATTGCAGCTGCTGAAAGAGGTCCATGATCAATTGCATCAGTTGTGTAAGTCTCAATGGCCCTACCAGCAGCAGTGCTGGCAGGGGCAAGTGCAGCACGTGTTGTGGGAGCAATAGAAGAGGAGACAACATCAATGGAGACAAGAGCAGCTTCAAGAATAGAAAAGACGTTGGTGGATGTAGAGGAGGCATTCGCGAGAATGAGGCTGCTGGAAAAATAGTAGGACGCGGAGGGAAATATCTAAGAGCTGCTGTTAGTGCTGCTGGTGCTGTTGGCACTGCCCCACTAGGGACGGCATGTCGACTCTGCCGACGCATCCTATGGGCAACGAGAGAGCTTACAGGTGATTGAGGAGGACGCTAATCTTGTGGCCGTCCTATGCAAAGCGGACTGGTAGCGGGCGGTGTACAAAGCTGTGTTTCCAAGAGCGTATCGAGCTAAAGGGTCGTAGTCCTCTCTTGGGTAGTATGTTGGACTCTAACAACAACGGCGAGACCACAACTCACGCTCCACCTGCTTGTCGTAGTATGCAACCTCCTCTTTGATGTGATAACACTCAAGTGTTTCCGTCGGAGAGGTAGAGATCGGCCCCGTCAGGGGCAAAGAAGCTAGTGTGGCGGCAACGGCAAATGCGACAACTGCTGTTGTTGGTGAGGGTCAGAACTGCTGAGCCACGTGATTCAAGAGGAGTAGACTTGTGGAATGAGGAGAAGCAGAGCAACAGAGTTGTAGACTGTGAAGGAAGCGGGGCTGCAAAGGAAGCGGGGCTGCGAAGGAAGCAGGGCCACAAAGCCACGGTGCTGCAAGAAGAGGAGTTGCGGAGCAGCAGAGTTGCTGGCTTCGAAGAAAACGGAGCAGCAAAGCCGTGGTGTTGTAGAGAATGCGGAGCTATGGGCTGTGAATCTACTGATCTGCAGAGCTATGGCTCCAAGGCGGCAGAGCTGTGGAGCTCTGAGGTTGTGAAGCTGTGGAGCTGTGAGGCCGTGGAGTTGCATGGCAATTGAGATACCGGCCGTGAAGGAAGTGAAGTTGCAGAGCCGCTGTGCTATGGGCATTCAGGGATGCGAGCTGCGGATCTGCGGATCTGCGGAGCTTTGGCTCTGAGACTGCGGAGGTGTGGAGCTACGAGGTTGAGGGGTTGCAGGGCAACAGAGCTGTCGGCCATGAAGAAAGCAGGACAACAGAGCCGTGGTGCTGATGAGAATGCGCAACAGCGGACTTCGGAACTGCAAATGTGGGAGCTATGGCTCCTAGGCTGCGGAGCTGTGAAACTGCGAGTCCGAGGAGTTGCGGGGCAGCAGAGCTGCCGGCCGCAAAGAAAGCAGGACAGCAGAGCCGCGGGTGCTGCGGATACTGTGGAGCTGGGGACTGCGGACCTGTGTTACTGCCGCGAGCCAAGAACAAAGTACCTCGGTTCTGTAATGGTACAGTAGTACTGTGGAGAGGAGTTGTAGAGGTGTGGTGCAAGTGCGTGGGAGACGTTGCGACTGCAAGAATGCCGCCGTGAGTGTTGCTTGTGCCACACTACGTGAATGCATAGGATCAAAGGAGAGGAGGGAGCTTTCCCTCTTGCGCTGATACAAGTAGGTAGTGCTAACTGTTGGCTTAATCCATCCTGCATGTGAGAGAACACACTAGGCCATGGCTCCGTGTGTGTGAATCTCTAATTTTATATCAGAGAATGCTAATCACAACGTGCTAAAATTGGCAACTCTGCTCTCAGGCGCATCTGAACATGATAGAGCTTGCGCCAATCCTGCACCCGCCTGAGACGCCAGAGATGCTTAGTCCACCATGTATGCCTTGAGCTTCATGTTGGTTTAGACACCTGCAGTGATGTTGTGTGTATATGGGCGGAGTCTAGAGGTCACTTGTGTGGCTTACAAGTACAAACAACACCACACAGAGTGGCAGCAACCGAACCGAGTAGAAGTACCACCCTGTCTTGTTACGACTCGTGGCACCAAGAAAAAAGGAAAGGAAACAGCATTCAACTAGTCCCATGCTCATAGTTCTATAGATAAAGTGAACCGTGCCCTTCGTTTGAGGTTTAAATCAATTGTTCCCCCAGTTTGAATCCTTTATGTCCAATATGCCACAACTTTGTAGTTTAAGGACAGATTTCCACCAATTGCCTTAATTCTCGTGAAATGGAAAACAAAACTGGTAATGTACTCCCACTATTTGCCCGTCTCTATGGCCTGTTCAGAATGGAACCAAACAGGAGGTCGTCGCTCGTGATCGAGCAATGACCCCCTCCTTTCTCTATTGTTTTTTTCTGAAAACCCTCTTGTTTGCCATCTAGATTGCAAAAAAACTCAACTTCCAATTTGGAGTTACAAATTCTATTCTTACCCAACCTGCAATCTCAATTCCACCTCACCCATTGGAGTACTTCCGTGTCTAGCGATGAATACTTGCAAGCATTGGGCGAGGTGGCGGCAGAGAGGCTTATGTTATCCTTATCTTATGTCCTCATATAAGGTTTTCATGGTTCGACATGTGATCTAGTGATTTTGAGCAGAATACAAGGCTGAGCTAAGTTTTTTGCGAGAAAACATTTCTTGTGATTAGTCTGCCGCGAGATGGATGTGTCCCTGTTAGTCGATTCATTGTGTATCTCACCCCTTGCCATGGTCCAGAATGCGAGACTTTGTTGGAGGCAAGCAAGCCTGGGTTGAGATCAAAGGTGGAAAACACAAAGTGATACAAGACCAAGATTTTCTCAGTTTCTGAACCCAAGATTAGATATCTTGTACCAGAACGGGAAAAACGAGATCAAGAAATTTCATCTCGATCTCGATACAAAAGCCCTAGAACTTTTTGTTATGTCAGTGTCTTGGCGACCTCTTAACTTGACGCCACTCACATGGAGGCAGGCTACAGTGGTCGACGACCATGTTGACAATCTCACCTTCACCTCGCACATTCCTATGTGCACACAAGAGTTTTCTTGGTGGCCAGTGCACGGTGGTCAATTACTTGGCAACATCCACTTTTCTCTCTGTCAGTTTAGTTCTGTAGAGTGTGTTTTCCTGCTTTCGTTGCTTCTTTTGGTTTGCCATTCGGCCACCCGATTGAGCCGTATTGTTGCCGGGCTCTGTCTAGTTACTGTTTGGACGTTGGTAGCTACTTTCTTCGACTTTCCTATAGACCAGCTGTCTTGCAGCTTGCACGTACGCTGGCCGTACCGAGAGCGGAGGGGGTATCTCCCTCTCTCGCTCATTGTTCAAACCAACTCTTGTTCTTTCAACAAGATCTTTGCCGTCTCTCCACCATTGCTAGTGTCGTTTGCTGCATTGTGTCCCTAATGACCTACACTCTCACACACTACGTTGCTAAAGGGGGTCTCTATGTTCCCTCATGGTATCATAGCTGTTGCGAGACTGTACCCTTGCATTCCACCGTACAAAGTGCAGCGGCAGCTTCTTGCTGGGCTGGCCTTTGTGGAGGCTAGCATATCCTGTCAACGTGGCAGCCTTGAGCTCAGGACTCACACCACGTAGTTCTCTGGAAGTGCCGGAGGCGGAACGCTGCTGAATCCTTGTCCCGGCTGCTATCTCAGTGGCAACGACCAACACGCACTCTGAGCCGAGGCAACAACGTCCTACCACAGGTTGTAATCGCTCCATGGCGTGATTTGGGCCTCTTTGCCCATTCGTCAGAGATGGCTTCCACGTAAACCGTGACAGCCACATATGTGCATTGTGGTGTTTCTGTTCTAGCTGCTCCCTAAACGACAAGCAGATTCTTTCCATGTCATCATACAGCAACGACACCACCTACTCTCTCACACCCTCTTGCTTTGCACTCAAGCGTGTGCACTCCCATCATATTCTGCAATGGCACGAGTAGAAGTAGTTGGAGGTGCCTTTGAGTGTCTCTCTGGCCAACGGTGGTTGCAGCAGCCGCCGCAGCAGCAGTTGCTGCAGCCTGGCCGACGCCAGCAGGAGCAACGTCTGTAGTGACAACTGTTGCACAACCTCCACAACAGCAGCAGAAAAACTCTTGCAGCCGCAACAGGAGCGGTAGCAGTACCTGCAGAAGCAGTCGCCGCGGCAGTATCAAGGCAGCAGCGCCTTGGCATTTTGCGACAAGTAGCAGCACTTCAACAGCAGCGCCGCAGCATTCCGTGCAAACCACTAAAACAATGGCTATCGCAGCAGCAGTCGCCACAGCAGGGCTGCATCTGCAGTGTTCAGGAAGCCGCAGCGCAACTTCCTTGCGAGCACAGCTCTCTCCCACACTCTCTCTCCCTCTTCGCACTATGTCGCATTGGCTGACAGGCTCATTGGTCAATGAGCCCGTCAACCGACAAGCTCATTGACCAAGAGAATCCTTGCTTTTGCTCCACGAAGGCAAGCTCCCTGTTTGCAAGTCAACAAAATAAGTGCCCGGAATTCACCCGGGCCCACCTACTCGGTAGCCCCTATCGGGGGCTACCTCTGTTGATTTCACCCTCGTCCTCACTTGGCTGCTTTGCTGTGGTTTTTTCAGCCGTTCTTTTTCTTTTCTTTTCTTTTACCGTTCACATTGGCCCATTCTTTCACTTCGCTTTCATCCTTCTGGGTCCAGACCCAGACGTTTGGGGGTTTGTCCCAAATCCTCGGGAGACCAACAAGCGTAGGACTCAACCCAGACACACAGAGACCTACCACCTCGTCATAGGCCAACCCAGGGTTTTTCTATGGGTTTTACACACATTCCATGCTCTGGTCATGATCTACGTACTTGCTCGAGCCCTTCTGGTCCCTGGGTCCTCAGGGTCTCACCCAAATACCCTGACAAACTCTTCTGCCACCCACATTGTAATCTGGACACCTGGGAATTTTCATCATGCCCTTAGCTCACTCTTCCCTTTTTGTTTCTTTGTTCTCTTCTACTCCCCCCTTGTGTTTGCTCACAGTTGACCTCTTTCAGCCAAGACCTATGTGCTTGGGGATTTTTCCTGGCATCGTGGGAGGCCATTCTTAGGCTCTCCCATCACTCCTCCTTTCTTTCGCTATCTGAGCTTCCCATTCTTGTGAGCATGGAATTGTCAGCGATGCCTCCACCCGGGTTGGCATGGACACCGCCTTACTGGGTTCCGTCGTTCTATGGGAGACCCTCGCCTTTCTACACAACTCCTCCATGGCTTCATGCTCCTGCTCCCCAGGCATTCACTTCCTCTCCTTCTGCATCCACCTCTGGGTCCGGCACTCCGGACATGAGGTCTTCCTTGGCTCCACAAAGGGGCTCCCCCCTTTCATCTCAAGGTATCTCATTCCCTTTGTGGCACTTGAAATTTCCACCAATTGATCCGCGCACAGCATCACCTCATCCGCATTGGTCTCCTAAGCCTCGACCTCTAGCTGCCTCCTACGATGTGATTCTGGCTGCTGGGTCTAGAGGTCACCACTGTGAGTCGGATTGATCCCTTTGGGGAGCATCATTGGGTAGTTCTGTTGGTGATGGTGCATGGGCTGAGGACTGGCAGCATGTCTTGTACCCCTGTCGCTTAGCAACTTCCTCTATTATGGGAGCCCCAGGTCGAGGCGGTAATTACGTCATCATGATGACTTCAGATGTATTCCTTTATGGTTACACTGTATTCTAAGTGAAAAACCGTGTGAAATAGACCCAAGAACTGGGTCATTTGGTGTAGGGACGAGAAAGATACGGCCGTGCAAAGGTGGGAGGCATACCTCCAAAAGACAGGAGACGTACCCGTTCGACCTCGAGCACAGTGGAGCGACTTTCTCGCCCACTACTGCCGAAGCTCCCCTGGATGAACCTTGCCAATAAGGCAAGGTTCATTGGGATCCATGGGCACTTTGGGATGGTGGCTGGAGCTGCATTCGCAAGCAAGGGCGCTTCGGGCAGCCGTGACCTCTGCAGGCGGTGCTGCCAGTGGCAGTCATGCGTGGAGCATTCACGCGGCCATAACTCAGCAATTTCTCCATGGATTGAGGCGCTCTTTGGTACGTTGGAAATCTTGCAGGGCGTATTACATGATGCATGTGTTTCACATAAGTGCACCTTGGTGGACGGCTTGGAGCGCCGAGAAGCTCTCGACTAACTCATAGGGACTGGTACATAAGGAAGCATGGGGGTTGTTCTAGACATGCCAATCTTACCCAGAGACTCTGTATATTGCCTTGTACTAATCTATCAAGTCTAAAGGATTCATTCCTTGCCCAGCTCTCCTTGTGTTCCAAGTATTGTCTTGCACACGTTCATTCGAACCTACGAGTCTTCCGTAGCGCACCTTGGTGCAAATGCAGCCGGGAGAGTCGCACGACGGGAACCTTGGTTACTAGCAGCGGTCTTTCTTCTAGGAGAGGGTCGTGCGACATCTCAAGGGTTGGCCCACACACCAAGGGGTTGAAGGTTGAGAGGTTCATCCCAAGGGTTCGGCGTGTGACCATCACGCCGGGCGTCCCTCTGTTCACATTTGGTATCAGAGCACATGGGCGTTCGCTCCGTTTTGTACGGTCCCAAGGGAGGCAGCAGACGTGCCACAACTGTGTTTGGCCAGAATTTCTTTGTAACAACCAAAAACATGGCAGCCGCGGCATACGACCAGGCCTACCTCATGGAGGAGATCTGGTGTGCTCTCAACAAGTTGCGTCAAGAGAACCAGCAGTTGCGTGCAGAGGTTAAGGCGAGGTACGTCGGCCAAGGGAGCAATGCGTTGGGGGGTGTCGCATTTCCATCCGCACCTGCCTTCCGACGGCCCAAGCCGAAGGAGCCGGATTTCTACACCGGTAAGGACAGTGCACGTGAGTGGCTCTTCATGGTTAACTTGTACTTCACGGCGTTGGGCGTTCCCGTGGGAGAAGATGCCATGAGACTGGAGTATGCACCTACGCTACTCCGGGGAGTGGCGTTGCAGTGGTGGTTGGCATTGTGCCGGCGGAACGCCGCTAGGTTGTTGTATGGGCTAGGGGCCGGGCAACAGCTTTAGCCACTGCTGACACTACCGTTGGGGGGAGAAGTGCAGCTCGGTGTGCTGGCATTGACGGAGAAGCCAGAGATGTGGGAGCTGTTTGAGACGATGCTCCAGGCACGTTTCGACCTCCCCAACGGCATCCAAGTCGCACATGACAAGATGAAGCATGTCAAGCAAGGCAGATCGGTCCAAGACTACACTACACCGTTCATGGCTTTGGCGGCATAGATCGGTGACCTCTCGGATGTGGAGGCATACAATCGCTACCATGACAGCCTGAAGCCGCACGTCCAACGTGAAATTGCCGTGCTCAGGTTGCGGACCTTTGCGGAGTTAGTCTCTTCGGTAGAGCGCATCAATTCGGTAAGCTACAATGCATGCCGGACTAGCTATGCAACACAACCACGAGTGGAGCAGCCGGGTCAGGCTGTGCCCATGGAGGTGGATGCAATCCAAGCCGGGCAGCGGGATGCGGGTGGGCAGCAGGGACCGAGAGGCAAGAGCTATGCTTGTGGCGAGCAGGGACATCGCAAGCGGGACTGCCCCAAGCGCAAGGCACAGCAGGGAAACAGGCAGCAACAATGAGGAGGGGACAACATACTGCTGCAAGTCTTTCATCCGCAAAGGATAGCACCAAGCATGAAAGGCTTTTGCCGATTAAGGAGCTGCCTCAAGTGTTGTTGTGGAATGAAGGTGAGACCCGACAGTTTCTAGGGATCATCCTGGAGCTGGTTATTGAGATTCTGGAGAGGAGTTTCAAGGTTCGGAGGAAGCTACGTTTTCTGCTGGACGGCGGCGCAACCCATACCTTCTTCAACGACAAGTTGGCGACAAGGTTGGGACTTGCATGGCAGCCAGGGACGTCGGCCAAGACACGGCAGGTGTCCGGAGTGGTGGAGTGCGGCAGGCCTCTCGTCAAGCACAAGGTCCATATGGGTGAGTTGGTGTGAGACATGGAGTTCCACACATTCGCTATGAATGATTACCACTGCTTGATTGGCCGGGAATGGTTGCACGCCTAGAATGTGGAGGTGGATTGGAGGTACAATCGTGTGGTCGTGAAGGCGGGGGGGAAGAATCTCACGTTTCCATTGTGGCGGAGTGAGGGAAGGACTCGGACATGGCGGAAGCGGGGAAGCAGCTGCGCGTCATCAACTTGTAGTAGTTGAAGCAGTGCGAGCGCAAGGGTGGCCAGTTTTACCTAGCCTGGGTGCGTCCACAACAAGCAGCAGAGCGGAAGATTGGAGCGGTTGAAGCAGCGGAGGGGCAGCCGGTCAAAGGCGCAGGAGCTTCACAGTTGCCTCCTGGTGTTAGGGAGGTGCTCAAGGAGTTCAGGGACATTTTTCCGGAGGAGTTGCCAAAGGGGCTGCCGCCGCGGCGCGACATCAACCATAGAATCGAGGTTGTACCCGGATCGTCACCAACAGTGTGGTCTCACAACCGCATGCGCGACGCGAAGCATGCGGGGCTCAAGAAGTAGTTGGGGGAGTTGGTGGACCACGGCTTCATTCGGCAGTCGGTCTCTCCATACGAGGCGCCGGTGCTGTTCGTCAAGAAGAAGTCAGGACAGTTGTTGATGTGCGTTGATTACCGGGAACTCAACAACATCACAGTGAAAAAACGCTACCCGTTGCCATGGGCCGAGGAGTTATTTGACTAGCTGCGACGCGCACGCGTCTTAAGTAAACTGGACCTGAGATCGGGGTATGACCAAATCCGCCTAGCGGAGGAGGATGTGGAAAAGACCGTGTTTCAGATGCGCTATGGACTCTTTGGGTATCTCGTGATGCCCTTCAGGTTATCAAATGCTCCTGTCACGTTCATGGCATTGATGAACCGGGTGTTCCATCCCTACTTGGACCAGTTCGTGGTCGTCTTCCTTGACGACATCCCTGTATACTCGCGGATGATGGAGGAGCACCAAGAACACCTGTGGACGGTGATGGAAGTGTTGAGAAAGGAGCAATTGTTTGCCAAGCTCAGCAAGTGCGAATTTGACAAGCAGGATGTGGAGTTCCTCGCGCACATGGTTAGGGGGAAGGGAATCCGCATGGACCCAAAAAGGTGGAAACAGTGAGGGAGTGGCTAGAGCCGGCATGCGTGTGAGACATCTAGGTTTTCCTGGTATTTTTTAACTACCACCGGAGGTTTATCCGGGGGCATGTGTCAATGGGAGCACCCTTGACACACTTGCTCAAGAAGGGGTACCAGATGGGAGTTGGGTGCAAAGGAGGGGCAACCCTCGATGCAATGAAGGCTGCCATGTGTCAAGCACCGGTGTCGGTGCATCCAGACACGAGCAAGGAGTATGTGTTGGCGACAGAAGCAAGCGACTATGCGATTGGTGGGGTGCTGATGCAGGACCAAGGGAAGGGGTTGCAGCCCATTGCGTACTAATCCAAGAAGATGAAAGGGGCTGAGCTCAACTACCCAATCCACGAGAAGGAGATGCTCGCGGTGGTCCAGGCCTTCAAGTAGTGGAGGTGCTTCCTTGAGGCACGACAGTGTGTGGTGCACATGGAGCACCATGTCTCAAGTACCTCAAGTGATAGCCGAGCCTGACTCATCGTCAATCACGGTGGATGGAGCTAGTGGAGGGCGGCTTCGTCTACGAGATCCAGTACAAACAATGGAGGATCAACCTTGCGGATCCGCTTTTGCGTTGCCCAGACTTGGGCGTGCATGCGATCACGGTGCTGGCGGGATCTCCGATTATCTGCAGCCTGTTTGCTCACGGATATGTAGAGGACAAGGAATTTGCCAGGAGTACGGTGCAGGGGTGCAAATAGGATGGCCAGTATTGGCGTCGTGAGAAGGGGAACTAGATTGTGGTACTGCAAAGTGCGTCATTGCGACATGCTTTGTTGGAGAAGGCGCACAACTCACACTTTAGTGGTCATTTTGGCCACGACAAGACCTTCAAGATGCTCACACGCCAATATTGGTGTCCAACGATGGGAGCGGATTGCAAGGAGTGCGTGAGCAGCTATGACACGTACCAAAGAATCAAGTTGCGGAGGGTGCGGGTGCCAAGAGAGTTGCAGCCGCTACCAGTGCCGAAACGTCCGTGGACGGAAATCTCACGTGACTTTGTGGGGGGTCTTCCACGGAACGCAACGGGCAACACCATGGTGCTGAAGGTGGTGGACCGGTTCAGGAAATGGTGCACTTTATTCCACGTGTGGAGAAGATCACGGCAGCAGAGATGGCTCAACTCCTCTTACAACACATCATCAAACTTCACAGGGTACAAAAGTGCATGGTCTCGGACCGTGACCCGAGCTTTACCTTCCGGTTTGGGGACGAGCTCTTCAAGAAGCTGGGCACCCGTGTGGCTCTTTCATCGGCCTACCAATCCCAAACGGATGGTCAACCCGAGTGAACCAAACAGACCATGGAGGAGCTGTTGCGGGGAATCTTGGATTCGGATGGTGAGGGATGGGAATGCAAGCTCCCGGTGGCTGAGTTTGCCTACAAATCAGCAGCGCATGCCTCTACTGGAAGGTCTTCCTTTGAGGCAGTGTATGGGGTGCAACCTTCATGTCCCTCAGACATGGCAACGGGATCAGATCTACCCATTGTGTAGCAGTTTACAAGTGACTTAACGGAGGTGCGGTGCAGCGTACGAGATGCACTCCACAAGACGCAGCAGCAGATGAAGTGGCAAGCGAAAAAGCACCGGACAGCCGAGGAGTTCTCAGTAGGAAGAAAGGTACTCCTAAGCTCGCAAAACCTGCAGCTGGCAAGGGTGGGTAGCGACAAGCTCAAGCCTTGGTGGGTGGGACCTTTTCCAGTCAAGGAGAAGCAGTTCGCGGTGAGCTACGATTTGGAGCTGCCGGACCACTACGGGATCCATCCCGTGTTCCACGCTTCTCTTCTCAAGGCCTACAAGGAGCCGGATGCACAGTTCGCGGCACGGGGAGAGGCTCATCCACCGGTCTTGGTGGAGGTTGAAGAGGAATACGTGGCGGAGAAGATTCTCGGACACCGTTGGCGCAGTAATGGATGGTAGTACCTGGTGCAATGGCTCAGCTTTGGGCCTGAGCACAACTGCTGGATCCCCGAAGCCAATTTCCACAGTGGCAGTGCTGTCCACACGGTCCTCCGAGCGTACCAAGAGCGCGTACATGATGGTGTGCCCTCGGAGGGAGGGGTGATGTTATGGGAGCCGCCGGTCGAGGCAGTAATCACGTCATCATGATGACCTCAGATACATTTTCGATGCTCCCATTGTATTCTACTTGAAAAACCGTGTGAAATCGACCTAAGAACTGGGTCATTCGTTACAGGGACAAGAAAGATACAGCCCTGCAAAGGTGGGAGGCGCACCTCCAAAAAACAGGAGACGTACCGGTTCCACCTCAAACATGGCGGAGCGACTTTCTCGCCCACTGCAGCCAAAGCAGCTCTGGATAGACGCTTAGCTACTGAGGCAAGATTTATTGGGGTCCGTGGGCGCTTTAGGATGGCGGCCGGAGCTGCATTCGCAAGCAAGGGCGCTTCGGGCGGCCATGACCTCCGCAGGCGGTGCTCCTAGTGGCAGTCATGCATGGAGCATTCAAACGGCCATAAGTCAACCGTTTCTCCATGGATTGAGGCGTTCTTTGGTGCATTGGAAAGCTTGTGGCAAGTATTACATGATTTCATGTGTTATTTGGATGAGTGCACCTTGGTAGAGGGCTTCAGAGCGCCGAGGAGCTTTCGTTTGACTCATAGGGGCTGGTACATAAGGAAGCGAGGGCATTGTTCTAGGCATGCCAATCTTGTTCAGAGACTCTATACATTGCCTTGTACTGATCTATCAAGTCTAAAGGATTCATTCCTTTCCCAACTTTCCTTGTGTTCCAACTACTGCCTTGCACACGTCCATTCGATCCTACAATTCTTTCGCAGCGCACCTTGGTGCAAATGCCGCCTAGAGAGTAGCACGGCGGGAACCTCGGTCACTAGCTGCGGTCTTGCTTCTAGGAGAGGGTTGTGCAACATCTCAAGGGTTGGCCCACACACCAAGGGATCAAGGGTTGGGAGGTTTATCCCAAGGGCTCGGCATGTGACCGTCATGCCGGGCGCCCCTCGGTTCACATTCTCTGAGCACATGCCATTCTCAGCTAGGTTCACGGGCAGTGTTGCCGCATGTCACGTCACGTCACCTACACGCGTGTCACGTGGGTTTTGGATTATTGGCTCTCAAGCCACTCATCATATGAGATCATCGCCTCTTGCATTCGTGTCGTTGAGGCCTGTCGGTGACATTCAGTTTGTTCATACTAGATCAAGACAGATGCTGCAAGTCCAGGGTGTTGGCATCGTGCATTTTGTTGGCCTTGCCCGAGATCTGTTCTTGCCTGATGTGCTGTTTGTTCATGCCCTCGAGATCAGTCTACTGTCCGTCACCACCCTTGATGATCTGGGTATGGATTTTGTCGCATCTCGTGGCGTTGGCACTATCCCTCTTGAGTCCTCTGGACGCATTGTTCTATGTGGTCTCCGGTGTGACAAGTTGTATCGTGTTCTGTTGTTTGCACCCACTCTGACCATGGTCGCATCTGCTCATGTCCATGTTGCTCCCTCACTCTCTCCTGAGCATACTTTCCTGCTACATCGACGCCTCTGCCATGTGCACACCGCCGCCATACGTAGCTTGCTTCGTCATCAGCCTGCTGTTGGCATGGATGCTGCCACCTTCTCTGCACCCTACACTGTTGATTGCTTTGACTGCACGCAAGGCAAAATGCACCGTGCCCCGTTCCCCGTGTGTGAGTCACACAACGATGAACCGCTCGCCCTTGTCCATGCTGACGTGATGGGACCCTTTCCGGTTGAGTTTCTCGATGGTGGTCATGACGTCCTCTGTCTCACTGATGACTACTCCCATTTCCGTTAGACTTACTCACTCCTCTTGAAGAGTGACATTGGGCGTACCATTGAGTCATGGCTTGTCCAAGCGAAGTGTACATGTCAACACAAACTGGAGGTGTTTCCCTCCGATCGTGGTGGTGAGTTCATTGGTTCAACTCTTCATTTTCTCACATCCCTTGGTGTCCATTTTGAGTCATCTACTCCATATACCCCATAGCAAAATGGTGTCTCTGAACATTGGATCTGCACCCTGGCTGATGGTGTCCGCACGATGTTGCTTGAATCTGGTCTCTCTGAAGCCTTCACTTAAGAGGCCATGAAGTACATGACATGGGTTTAGAACCAGGTTCCTCATGACCCGCTTCCACACCATGCCAGACCAGACGAGCGCTGGTATGGTCGTCGTGTTGACTTGTGTCTTGCTTGTGTTTGGGGGAGCGTTGCCTGCATCCGACTTCCTGAGGACCAACGTGATGGGAAGCTCTCCCGCCGTGGCCGTTTTTTTTGGTTCCTTGGTATCTCTCCACAATCCATAGCCTAGCGCTTCTCCGATGCTGATTGTGTGTGCATCATTGAGTCTGATGATGCTCTGTTTTTTTAAGAAAGTCACAACATTGTCGACCGCGTCTCTTCCCTTACACCCGCCTCTCGCGTACATGGAAGCTTGTGGACTGGATGGCCTGAGGGTGATGTCTCCCCTCCGACTGTGTCTCCCACCTATGTTCCATCGCCTCTGCGTTCTGCACCCGCAAGTGTACCATTGTCTACATCCTCATCGAACCCGGCGGCTGCATCCTCTCTCCCCGTCTCACCTCTTTTTCCGTCCTTGCCCGAGTCGTCGTCAGCATCTACATCCTCGTCGGCATCTCTCTCCTTGCATGCAGCGTCGCCTCTCACCACATCACCCACTCCCATGTCACCTGCTGTCGTGTCTGCACCGTCATCGTCATATTCTCCAGCAGTGTCATAGGTGTCCTTGCCATTCCCACCACCTCTCACTTTTCTACCATTTGCTGTTCCAGTACGAATTACCTTGACTACGAATCCAGTTGCACCCTTGCCCTCTTCTGACCCTCCTCCCTTCAACCGGAATCCGGGTGGATGGCTCTGGCCTCTGCCGTAGCGCTCTCATGCTGCTCCTTCTGTCGGTTGCTGTGGTCCGTCGCACCCCGTCAGCCCTTCTCTTCCAACTCATGGGCCTTATCCTCCTGACACGAGTATCGATGCACTTGGGCTGTCAGCCACTATTGTGCATCCGAACTCTGCAGTTGGCTACTCTCTGATCTCGACTGAGGTCTCTCGTGCGGTTGCGGTCACTGAGTTTGGTTGTGTCTCAAGGCTTGCATCTATCGCCAGTGCCCTAATGTCTCGTGGTTCCATGACACTCCCACTTGATCCGGACAGAGTATGCTAGGCGCGCTCTTTCCTGATGCTGCACTCTGGGAGCAGGCTATGCGTGAGGAGCTCGATGTTATCACATCACATGGTGTATACGAGCTCGTGGATCTTCCACCTGGTCGCAAGGTTAAAGCAGTACGTTGGGTGTACAAGCTCAAGTGCAAGCCAGATGGCGCCATTGAACTCTACAAGGCTCGCTTGATGGCCAATGGATTCTTTCAAGTGCCGGGCGTGGACTTCGATGCCACTTTTGCCTCTGTGGGAAAGTACACCACCGCCAAAGCACTCTTGAGCCAGGTGGCCTAGCATGACTAGGAATTGCACCAAATGGACGTCAATAATGTATTCTTGCACGGTCGTCTCGATGAGGATATCTACCTTGCTCAGCCGCTGGCTTTGACGATGGTTTCGGCCACGTTTGGCGCCTTCGCAAGGCGTTGTACGGGCTCAAGCAATTTCCTTGCTGCAAGAACCTCAAGATCTCTTCCACCCTTGAGCGCGGTGGCTACTATTGCAGTTCAATTGAACTTGCTCTCTTTGTTAGTGCCCCTACGGCACCATTCCTCACCGTCCTGGTCTATGTGGACAATGTCCTCATCGCCTCACCATATCCACAGGTTGTCCAGGCTGTGAAGGATCTTCTCCAATATGCATACAAGATGAAGGATCTTAGCCTTCCCCGCGTCTTCTTGGGCATGGAGATTGAGCATGACCGTCATCATCGCATGCTCACCGTGCACCAGGCTAGGTACATCCGCACTCTAGGGGAGCGATTCGTCCACCTCCTGGCCACTGTTCCTCATGCGTCTTTGCCTCTGATGCCTACTGGATAGATAATTTTGAAGACCGCTGACCCTGTGTCGTTGGGGGAGTTGGTGGACATAACGACCTACCTCCAGGTCATTGGGTCTCTAATTTTTTTGGCACTACCACACGTGTTGATGCTGCATTTTCCATCAACTTCTTGTCCTAGTTCTCCGAGTGCCCACGTCGCCTCCATCTCAAGGCAATGCTTCGTGTAGTCCGCTACATCGTCTTCATACCGCGTCTCGGCTTGTGTGTTCACGCCCAGCCCTCTGTCGTAGTTGATGGATAGACAGACAACGATTGGGCTCAGGACCGTGACGCGCACAACCGATCGGGAAACATCTTCCTCATCGGCGGTATCGCGGTCTCTTGGAAGAGTGGTAAGCAAGGATGCGTCGCGCGCAGCTCAAGTGAGGTCGAGTAAGTTGCTCTGGGTGCCGGTGTATGTGAGAGCATTTGGTTGTGTCGTCTCATGCAGCAACTGTGCCAACCCATCCTCTGCATCACTATTCGTTACGACAATGAAAGCACTTGTGACATTGCTTAGCACAATGGCATGCATCACACTCGCACAAGGCGCATCAACATCAAACATCACTTTGTCCGTGAACGCATCGCGTATGGCGATGTGCCCCTGATTGGAGTTGACACGAGTCAGCAAGGTGTTGACTTTCTCACCAAGGCGCTCTGCAGTGGGTAGTTCAAGGTGGTTGTGCATGCAGTTGGTCTCCAGTCTCTCCGTGCCCATCCCGGTTCATGTGTCTCCGTCTCATCCCACTCTCTCACCCTGTTTCTACCCCGTGGTGTATGTTCATATGCTTTTGTGGCTCCTTGCTCCTGCTTGTGGCTCGTTGTTGCCTGTGTGTGCCCATTCTGCGCTAATGGCTTTTGGTGTCTACTGGTCATTGGGGGGGGGGGGGGGGGGGG
>SZWC01001743.1:29572-69859 GCA_023375785.1 Penium margaritaceum | reverse complement strand
GCCTTGTGCGACCACAGCGCGCGCTGCAGCAGGACCACGTTGCGGAAGCGCTTGGTGTTGCGCACCAGCACCTCGAAGTTGGCTGACGACGGCTCCAGGTCCACCACCCGCACGCCCGGGTACAGAGTGGCAAAGTACACGGTGACCATGCCCACATTGGCGCCGGCGTCCAGCATGGTGCGCACAGGGAGCTCCTTGGGTGTGGGCAGGCCGAGCGACTCCATGCTGCTGCGGAAGAAGTCAAAGTAGATCTGCGCCATCACCTTCACGTCCGACGTGCCGCCCCGCACCCAGAGCGACAGCAGGCACGGGTGCGCCGTTGAGTTGTACCATGCGGCTGCTGCCGCCGCTGCTGGCCTTTGCGACGGCAGCCGCGCCGCTACAGGCAAACAAGGGACCCGTTTGGGGCAGATGACGACGCACACGGGCACGTCCTCTCTCGCGCCATACCACAGCTGGCCGTCCACTGGCATCCACTTCCCGTCAGCCCACACGTCTTTCTGGCAGTTGTGCGGCAGCGCGAGCATGGCCGCGACGTCGGCGGGGGACATGTCGCAGAGGTCGCACGAGCCGTACACGGTGGCTGGCGTGCTGCCGTCCGCTGACGGCGGCAGATCGTGCGTCCGCATCGCGTCCGCGCCACACGCCGGCGACACGAATGCTGCAGCGTCAGGAGACGCCCAACTCGACCCTTGGAGCAGTGGCTGCTGCCGCTCTTGATGCTGAGGCGGTTGGCCACGAAGTAATTTCGCCTCCTCTTCCTCCATCTGCTGCACCCGCCCCAGCAGCTGCGCCGCAGCAAACACCAGTGAACTAGCATCGCGGGATGACAAGGGTGACGACGCTGATGCATCCCTGCCATGGTCTCTGCCCCTCCAATCGTCCCATGGAAGAACAAGAAGCACGAGCAGGAGAAGCAGGAGCGGCTGCAGCGGCGGGGGCGGCAGCCGCGGCCGTTGGAAGAGGCGCGCCATGGATAAGGTCGTGAATGACAATACCAGTCTTGGTCGAAGGTTTGTTTTGGCGGAGCGAGGCGCACATTTCAGCCGCACGTAAACCTCGGATTTGAGAGCCCAGATGTTTCTTCATTCTCGACCGACGGATTCTGAAAACTCAAACTACAGCAGCAAGTCTATTTTGAACGGTGTCGATGCATTTTGCATTTGAATAATCCACGAACCTCAACGAAAAGAACAAAGCGAGTCACGCAACTGCGGCAGCCTCTAGTGCCCCCCTCCCAGCGGAAAGACCAGTGGGTAGTCCTCCATTCATCACAATTGGGCGATTGGGCGGTTAACGCTATCGTCGGTAGTGCTTTTACGGGAAAAAAAAACTGATCAACAAAGGCAGTTTCAATGCGACACTCGGCGGGGCAGACAGAAACCATCCTGCCTTGAAAGCTTGTAAGTAGTTCAAACCATGATCGAGTGCGAAGCAGTTCTTCGTGTTTAAACATTTCCGTGTCATTTCTCACTTCGCGAACAGACTAACTCCGCCGGCAGGGATCTTGACTGTCGTGACGGCGGCGGCGTGCAAAGCAGCGGCGGCGGCGGCTTGCAAAACAACGGATTCATTCATTCGTTTGGCTACATTTTCGAGAATCCCTTCCTTACCTCGCAACAACCACAATACCCAAAATCATTTCTCAGTTTCACATTTGGAGGCTTGCTAACTCTTTGTTACATCCAGAAGGTGAATATCGGAAATGTATATATTTCTAGAAAGAAAAATATGGAAATATTTATGGATCTTGTTTAAACTGTAATAAATCAGAAATTGTACTTAGATGACGTGTTTCACAACATCCGGTTGTTCCACCGAGCAGAAAGTAAGTGTTTCACGAGGATGATGTTACGTAACAGACGTAAAATATTCCCTAATCTTGAGTATTGGGCATTTCTGTCATTACAAAAACAGCCCATTACGTTGCAAAACAGCAATATGAATATCGCTCGCAAATCGGCCAACTGCTCCGCCCTCAGTGAACCTTCTCGAATCTTTCGACAACTTGGACCACTCTCACGGACCTACGACAGAATTTTCACAACCTTTTGGTCGAATTTTTGGCGCAACAAGACGAATCTAGATTTATGAAGATGCATCTTCCATCTTCACCGTCAATACTTGAAGACCCCCAACTTCTTGGCAGACCTTCTCGAATCCAAAAACTCACGACGGGACTCCACACACATCGCTTGACAATCGACCCAACGACAACGACCATACCTCATTCGTAACTCGACACTTGTACATATATATATATATACATATATATATATATATATATGTATATATGTATATGTTCGATCATTTCAACACTTGTCATCGAAGTACACTCACTGCCAATTATAAATTGCTCAAGTGTCCCAAATTTTAAATGGTGTATTGCCTCAGAACTTCTACTTCACCATCTGCGCAATGTCTGGCACAACACTTGGCAGTGGTGCTGGAGAGGCATCCAACTACTTAACCCATCTAGAGGACTACCTCACACAAGCCGCCAGCGCATCTCGCACCTCAAGACTTCGCAGACTTTGCGACTACGACGTAAGGCGAGCGAGTGCAATCAACAACCAGCAGCGAGTCTACGGCGACAACTTCGGCGATAGAGGAGCAGAACATGCCAATGCACGCGAACCCTAAAGCGACAGCGAATGCTGATGTGGCAGGCTATGCGGCAGCTGGATTAGCCCCTCCAGCCTCAACGACCAATCAGATTGCGGAACCAACGGCGACAAACCAGCCGCCCCTACCAGCAGCCTCGGCGACGACAGAAGGGACGGCAGGTGACACAAGACGATAGGCGCGGATCAACGAGGAACTAGCAAACCGGATCTCCGCGCTCGAGGGGATCAGCAACCACCTGCTCCAACAACTCAGCGTCGCGATGGAGGCCCTTCGCAATGCAAGCGCATGTGAAGCAATGCCCGGCGAGAGAAATTCCCAACTCTCGAGCGAACCCAAAATTCGTCTAGCTCCACCAGAACCGTTCAATTGTGTAAAAAAAAAAAGGACCAACAGTTAGGATGTGGCTGACGAGTTTGGAGGTGTACTTCACTGCTGCAAGGGTCAACAACAATAAGAAGAAAAGTGACCTCGCGACCCCGCCTTTACGTGTCATGGCGCTAAGTTGTTGGCCCGACCTAAAGACCATCCACCGGCAGCTGGAGACCGGCGGAGCATCATCAACGACCAACAGTGCCCGTCTCATATCGCCGATCGTAGGCGTTCTACACTTGGAGCAAATCAACCCACAGCTGCAAGACGCGCTGACACCACCAACCGACTAGAACAAATTATCGCGCGCGATGCTTGCACGCTTCATGCGAGTAAATGAGAAGTCCGATACTTGGTACAAGCTCCAACGTCTCCGTCATTAGTCCATCGTGGTAGAGTACATGTGGAGATTATGCGCGATCATCACCAAAGCGGACATGGCCCCCGACGGACTCTGATTTCACTACAACAACAGCCTCAAGCGAGATATCCGGCAAGCAATTGCTACTTTTGGCATCTAGAGGGACTTGCAGCGGATGATTGCAACAATAGAAAGGATCGCTACCACAGATTACAATGCTTGGATCCAGGAATCCTACGGATGGCGACCTCCTAATCACAATCATCGTGGAAACGGAAAGAACCAGTCTGCAAACTCTGCGACTTTGATGGAAGTGGACGCCGATGACCAAAGAGATATGCAAACCTACTCCAATTGCAAAAAACTCGAGCACATCGCTCGCAACTGCCGGAGCAAGAAGTAGGCCGAAAGGGAGGGGGTCGTAGAAAAATGAGTTGGAAAACGATGAAGGAAAGGAGTAAAAGGTACAACTCTTGTCCTTAAGGAGCGATCTGTGCCAAACGATCACCAATCGCCGTAGAGGGTTCTGACCTCGTAAAGTTTAATGAGGGGTACGAGGATGACCAACCGGCTATACTGCCAAAAGCCCAGCCTCGAAGATGCAGAAGTCATAGAACGGTACGAGCACTATTGAATAGAGGAGCTTCACACATCTTTGTGAGCAACGACGTGGTTCGCAAACTAGCTTTGCAGACATAAGCAGGGGTGTTTGAAGGAGAAATCGTCGATGAGATACTATACATATGGAGACTCCGAGAACCACTACTAACAAAAGTGACAGATCTACAAGATGTAACGTTCTGGAGGTCTTGTCTAATGAGCGACCACAAAATCATCCCCAAAGGCGCTTTCCTATACCACCACAATCCACATGTTGACTGGACCAATGGGGACGTCTATGTGGAGATCGACGGCGCCAAGCGACAACTCCCGCGTGTGGGACAAAAGCCGACAGCGGAAGTAGTAGAGGTGGAAGTAGCAGAGGAAGTTGCGAAAGCCGAATAGAAGCAACCTGTGTAGCCGATACCGCTCAGCGTGGCCAAGCACTACGTACGACGAGGAGCTCGTGGATGGCTCATACATCTCGAGCCAATGGGAGAAGCGGAAGTGGTAGTAGCTGACTCATCATCGGCCTTATCAGCCTCATTGGCATCAACAAAGGTTCCGATGGTGCCTACAGAGTTCGCCCACTCATCCGGGAGTTTGTGAACGTCCTTGCCGACAAACTTCCGAGAACCTTTCCTTCTCAATGAGACAACGACCATCGCATCAAATTAAAATGGCGCAATAGACCTACTGTTTGAGGGGCCTATCGGATGAGAGATCACGAGCTGACTGAGCTAAAAAAGCAACTCAAGAAAATGCTGAGTTAATGGTTCATTCGCCCTTCCACATCACCAGAAGTCGCACTGGTATTGTTTGTAAAAAACAAAACTGATGAGATACGGAGGTGTGTGGACTATCGGGCGTTGAACAACGTTACCATGGAGAACCGTTATCCTCTTCCCCAAGCGAATGAGCTTTTCGACCAACTCCGAGGGGCTCGAATGTTCTGGAAAATCAACTTTCCCAATGGATACCACCAGATACGCGTGGCAGCCACTGACATCAGGAAGACAGCATTTCGAACTCGCTATGGGCACTTTGAGTTCACGAGCATGCTGTTTGGATTTACAAATGCTTCAGCGATGTTTATGGCGGTAATGAACAACATTTTTTATCCATACCTCGATGTTTTTCTTGTGGTGTACCTCGATGATGTTATGGTGTATAGGCGCACCCCAGAAGAGCACGATGGACATCTTTGAAAAGTCCTCAAAGTTTTACAAAGAGAGAAATTTTTAGAAAAACTCTCAAAATGCGACTTCAGTCGTCGTTTGATTGATTTTTTGCGCCATGTCATCAACGGCGGACGAATCACCAAGGATGAAAAAAAAGTGGCAGCAGTCGTTGACTGGCCCACGCCGACCAACGTTTGAGAAATTCAGGTTTTTCTCGGTTTCTGAAACTTCTACCGGCGATTCGTACGGGACTATGCTCAAGTGTTAGCGCCTTTTTTCGACCTCACTAAAAAAGAAAACGATTGGCGGTGGGGAGACAGTGAACAAGAAGTGTTTATTTCTTTGCGGAACGCTCTGACCTTGGCACCAGCCCTACGCTTAGCCTATCCAACGGTCGACTACATCATGGCTATGGATGCGTCAGACCAAGCCATTGGCGCAGTCCTTCTACAAGACCATGGCAACGGCGAGCAACTGATTGCCTACATGTCTCAAAAACTGTGAGGACCAGAATACAACTACGCAATACACGAGAAGGAGATGCTGGTGGTTGTGCACTCGTCAAGACGTGGCGATGCTGCCTGGAGCGTCATTGATGTGTCGTGCGCACCGACCATCATGCGTAAAAATACTTGAAGACACATCCAAACCTCAGTCAATGTCAAACCTGATGTATGGAGTTCCTTGAATCCACGTTTGACTACGATATGGGGTACCGGCCAGGCAAAACTAACCCGGCGGATGCACTCAGCCGCCGACCAGGTTAAATGGTCGATTTGGCAACACTACAACTACAGCGACACCCGTACCTTGAGTGAATGTTCGCACGAGGCTACGACGAGCACGACAGATATGAAAAGGCAAAAATCTGGTATGACGCACCCCATTGACGACGGCGCTTCACTCGCCAAGTGGTCGTTCCCCCAAACGACAAACTCTGCCGTATATTGCTCAAAGAGTTCCACGACACAGGACCAGGTGGAAACTTGTAGACACTTCAGCGTCTTGCCCTCGGAGAGGGAAAGACGCTGAAGAAGCTGACGAAATCCTATTGTTGGGACAAAATGCAATCCAACGTGGCCAACTTTTGCAAAACTTGCGACATATGTCAAGGACAGAAATCCCGTTGCACGCTACCACCCGGACTTCTGCAACCGCTCCTTATTCCGATGGAACTGTGGGCTGACATCTCCATGGACTTTGTCATGGGATTACTGGTCACAGTCGAGGGATATGATGCAATCCTTGTTGTCGTCAACAGGTTTTCCAAAATGTCCCACTACGTCCCAACAACGACCACCGTCACTACCGAGGGAACATCACGGCTGTTCTAAACAACATCGTGTGGCTACACAACGTACTTAAAACCATCACCAGTGATAGAGGCGGTTGATTCACCAGCCATTTTTGGCGCGAACAGATGACTTGCTACAGCTGCAATATTCATCTTTCAACAACGTTTTATCCGCAAACCGATGGTCAAAGCGAGCGGACCAATCAGAAGCTCAAACAGCATCTCTGATTACTATGAAAACCTCACAAGACAGGTTACACGCAAAAACTCTCGACCACCAAAATCGCAAATGAATACGGCAGTTTCCACCGCACAGGTAAACCTTCATTGGAAGCGGTGTATGGTAAATTTCCGGCCACACCTGCCGGAGTGCAAAGTCGTAGAAACATTCCTACAGTCGATGTTCAACGTCGAGACTTCACCACCATTTGGGAGGAAGTACGACAGACACTCGTGAGGACACAAGCAGCGATGAAACGAGCAGCTGACCGCCATCGCAACGACGACGTATTTGCCGCTGGTGACAAAGTCCTTCTCAGCTTGGCAAGCATCAAACTCTGCGGAGCCAACTATTCAAAACTCAAACCCCGATGGTTGGGACCGTTTGAGATTGAGCGCATGCAAACCCCTGTGGTTGCGCGACTCAAACTCCCCGACACTATGCAAGTTCATCCGGTGTTCCATGTTTGCAGACTCAAGCAGTACCTAGACCAGTGAGAGAACTTCCCTTGCAGGGATGTTCCTCCTCTGCCTCCCGCACAAGTGGACGAAGACACGGAGCATTCATCGAGGACATCCTCAGCCACTGCCGACGAAGCAAAACAATTGAGTATTTGGTCAAGTGGCACGGATACGATGCCGCACACAAAAGCTGGAAACCCTAGAAAAACCTTCGATGTATCGATCACCTCATCGATGGCTATTATCGTTGTCATCGGGCCACATCTCTACGTGCACTGGGACGCCACGGCTAAAACGGGAGGAAGTGTTACGTACCAAACGTACAGGATTCCTCAATCTTTCTGAGTGAGTACTTCTGTTATTACACAAACAGTCCATTGCATCACGAAACGACGATATTCAGTCCGATGGTCAAGGAAAAAGTCGGCCAACGGCCCCGCTCTTAGTGAACCTTTCTGAATCTTCGGACAACTTCGACCACTCTTGCGAGCCTACGACAAAAACATCACGGCCTTTTGGTCGACTTCTTGACGCACCGAGACGAATCTAGATTTAAAAAGATGCATCTCGCATCTTCACCATTGATTCTCAAGGACCCCGGACTTGTCGGCGGACCTTTTTTAATCCGACCACTCACAATGTGACTCCACACGCATCGCATGACAATCGAACCAACGATTCCGACCATGCCTCATTCGTAAATGACACGTGTATATATATGTTTGACGATTTTGACACTTGTCATTGAATTACACTTACTGCTAACTTTAAATTGCTCAAATGTCCGAAATTCTAAATCATGTTCTGCCTCACAACGTCTACCTGTTCACCATCTACGCTCCGTTCGGCATAACAGATGAGGTGTGGGGAAAAAAGACAACTTGCGGGTTAGGGACAAATGGATAATTTATGTTGAGTAGTAAGTGTACTTGTTTGACAAGTATCGGGTGAGTTAGGCACATACATACAAACCTCGGAATGAGAGTGAGGCATGTGTTGGGTCCTCGGCAATCAAGCCAAGCGACGCGTGCAAGGTCGTGCCATGAGTGGCTACTTCAAGAATTTTTGCCGAGAAGTCGGGGGGCTTCGAGAATAGCGAGGCTTTCTACAAAAGTCTCTCATCATCGAGAAGTCGTTCCAACAATGTTGAAACGTTGAGACAGTTCTCCACACTCCTTTCGACCTTTTTTGGAAGGTGGTCAAAGGTTCTCGAAACTGCTGGAGCGGAACACCAGAGGTTGGGGGTAGTTGGCTAAAATGCCCTCGGCCAAACAGGGTAAGAATGGTAAATTTGTCGTGCGGTGGGCTACAATTGTACTGAAAGAAATGCCCACTCGTGGTGTTTAGGGACTCATGTATGTCAAGGACATAATACTTCCCCCCTTTGAGTCGTGACGTCCCGGTGCGTTAGCAGACGTAGGCCACTGTCAACGTTAGTAGCCGTCGATCAGATGATCGATGCCTTAGAGGTTGTCTTACGGCTCCCAGCTATTATGCGCGGCATCGCACTCATGCCACTTGACCAGATACTTGGTCCTTTTTATACGACATTGATGTCCGAGAATATCTTCAATCACGTACTTCGAAGCCTTGTCCATTTGTACAAGAAATGGAGGTGCGATGATTTTGCTAGGGATGTTTGCGCTCAGGTCCTAGTAGTGCTTGAGTTTTCTGATGTGGAAGAAAATAGGATGTATTGCCATGTTGTCGAGTAGGCAAAGGCGAGCGACAGCCGGGTTTTACATTCGCTTGATTTCAAATGGACCCAACTAGCGAGGGTCGATTCGAGATATTGTGTCCCTGGGGTTTAATCTGCGTTGAACTAAAGAGGACGCGATTGCCAGCGCTGAACACATCATTCTACGATTTTGGTTGGCTGCTCATAGCTGCTTGAATCTTTGGAAGGGTTTTCTGTGTTTCCTCCCAAATGCTTGAGAAGTCCATACGGTGGTTGTCTACAGCGGGATATTACTCAGAATTCCATCCAGTGTGGTTGGAAGTTTGCTCTATACCAATTTGAAAGGAATTACACCAGTTGCGGTGGAAGTGGCAAGGTTGAACACAAGTTTGGAAGTTGGCAGTTTAGATGCTCAATTTGTGTTGCGGGGCACGCATAAAGTGTGGCTGAGTTGTTCTAGCATTTGGTTTGTTTGCTTGGTTTTCCTGTCGGTCTGAGGGTGGAACACCATTGATAGCGAGATTGAACTGCCATAACATGTCATCCATTCACGCCAAAAATGGCTAGTGAAGCGGTGGTCTCTGTCGCTGATCATGGTATGTGGCATGCTGTGCAGTCGTACGATCTGGTTTAGAAACAATCGCGCTGTTCCTTTGGCAGTGAGAGTAGTTGTCGTCGGAATGAAGTGCAACATTTTTCAAGACCTGTCCATCATTATGAAGATCAATTCATATCCCTCGGGAGTGACGGGCAGCCCTATCACAAAATCCATGCATATGACGGTCCATGGTTCCATCGGAACAGGTAGGGGCTGGAGTTGAATTGGTGGCCGCGTGCGACGAGAGTTTTGCCTTTGACAAGTATCGCACGATTTACAAAAGACCGCCAATTTGGTCTGGATTTTGTCCCACCAATAGCACTTTACGAGCTTCTTGAGCGTCCTGTCCTCACCAAAGTGTCCACCTGGGTCAGTGTCGTGGCATTCCTCCAATAGCATCCTTTGTAACTCTTTGTTTGGATGGAAGATGATCTGGCAAGTGAATCCTTGTCGCCAGTAGGGTTTGCTAAACCAAAACATAGTCTTGTAGTCCTGGCCTAACTTTTTGTAACCATTCACGAAGAGCCTCGAGAGGCACAAGTATCGTTCAACGAGCAACATGATGATCTCGGCCATTCAATTAGGACTATTGTTTCCAGTTTGGTACTCGATGTTGTAGTCAAAATCGGACATGAGGAACTCCATCCATTCTTCGTAGCAACGACTGAGATTTGGCTGAGTTTTGAGATGTTTCAGTGCGTGATGGCTGTTGTGGATGATGCATCCCCATCATTCAAGTAGTTCTGCCATGTCTTGAATGTGTGCACGACTCCAAGCATTTATTTTGTCGAGCACCACGTAATTGAATTTTGGCCCGCGTAGTTTTTCCGACATGTACGCAACCGGTTGTTATCCGCCGCCATTGTCTTGGAGGAGAACTGCTCCGATGGCTTGATCAGAATTTTTGGTGGCCATGATGTAGTTCTCCATTGGATCTGCCAATATTAAGGCTGGCGCTTGTTTGCTGTCTCCCCAATTCCACTTGGTGGTTTTCCGGGTGAGATCGGAGAGAAGCGCTAATACTTGCGCGTAGCCCTTTACAAATCAATGGTAGTAGTTATAGAAGCCTAAAAATACTTGGACGTCCCGAATGTTCGTGGACGCCAGCCAATCAGCAATCGCCTCCACCTTCTTTGGGTCCATGGTGATTCGTCCGCCGCAGATGATATGGACCAGAAAATCTTGAAACCACTGGCTGAAGTCGTGATTTGAGAGTTTTTTGGGAAAGTTCCTCTCTTTGTGAGAGCTCAAGAACTTTTCAAAGATATCAATTGTGCTCCTCCAGGGTGTAGCTGTACACCAGGATGTTGTCAAGATACACGACGACGAAGTCAGTGATATAGGGGTAAAAGATGTTGTTCATTGTTGCCATGAATGTTACAGGAGCATTTGTGAGTCCAAACCACATAACCGTGAACTTTAATTGCCCTTATATGGTGTGGAATGCTGTCTTCTGGATGTCCTTATCAGTTACGCGGATCTGATGATAGACGCTACGTAAGTTAATTTTGTTGAGAATTCGGGCCATGTGGATTTGGTCAAAACGTTTGTCTGCTCGCGGGAGGGGGTAATGGTTTTTTTATGGTAAATTCATTCAACACCTGGTAGGCCACGCACATCTGCATCTCTCTCATTTTTTTTTTCACAAAAAGGACAGATGTCGCGTAAGGTGACGTCGAGGGTCCGATGAACCCCTGTCCAAGCATCTCCTCCAAGTGCTTCTTGAGTTTGGTCAGCTCGTGATTGCTCATTTGATAGGTACCCTTGACTGTCCGTCTGCTGCATGGACTTTGGTCTATGTGATGGTTGATCTTCTATTGCGGGGGAACTCTCATTTTAGTTTGTTGGGAAAAACCCCTTCAAAATCCTTGATGAGCTCCGTAAACTTCCTTGGTATGGCTGCAAACGATGTTGCCGCGGGAGCTGTAATTTCTTCCGCTTCCCCTGTTTCACGTTGACTAGCCATGCTTGGGCTCTGCATTTCAGGTTTTACTTGGCCACGTCAAGAGATATCGGTTGGTGTTTTGTGGCTACCACAACTTCTTGTGTTGCTTCCACCTTTACTGCTTCCCATAACCGACATTTCGTTGTCGCTTGACAAGAGGTAGGTTTTTCTTGCTACCATTAATGCTAATAATAAATGCTCTACTGTTTTGGTGGCAAGGCAGATTGTGCTGGTAAAGGAAATCTTGCTCGAGGATGATTTTGTGCCTATGGGCGAGATCCCACGGTCGAGGCCAATGTAAAATGCTATACTATCTTGCCAGGTCATCGAGAAGTTATCCAAACAATATTGAAGCGTCGATATAGTCTATGAAACTTCTGTATACCTTTCTGGAAGGTGGTTGAAGTTGACCAAATCTGCTGGAACGGAACTCCAGAGGTGGGGGGCAGTTGGCGAGAATGCCCTTGGATGAGTATTGTAAAAATCCTGAAGTCGTCGCGCGATGGGCTACGAGTGCAATGACATAAATACCCACTTGCGAAGTTTTGGGACTGGTGTATGTCAGGGACATAAAATTAGTCACATGTATATTAATTATAGAACTCAAATGAGGCATAGTCACGGCCTTAGACAACAACGGTGAGTTACACTTGTGTTCTGCCACCAGTCATCCGTGTTCACGCTTCTCCAGATCCCTGATGCAATTCCAGTTTTTGCCAAAGTAGCGATCAGTGGTGGCCCCATCCACTGGCAGCTTGTAGAAAGCTCCCATAGCGTCCCAGGTATTTGTTGAGGCACTCTCCAATTTTTATATAGTGTCTAGAGCGTTCTGGATGGACTGACTCTTGAACCCGATTTGCATGTTTTGAATTGTGTCTTCCACATATTGATGCCGGACCTGTGCCTGTGGCCAGTCATAGCGTCCTTCTTGAGATTCTTCATCACTAGGTTGAGATGGTGTTACGTTTGGATGGATATACGCAGAGTTACAACAAAACCGTGGATTTGGGCTGGATTTAGGATAGGGAATACTTATCCTAGCTGCAGCTGATGCGTCACGCACCTATCCGGACTGTCGAGCAAAAATCATGATGAGGGCAAGTGCCTGTTTCGACAGGGCATGTCCAATCAATGTAGAGGGGGCATTCCAATGTCTAGTTTCTGCCGCATTCTGACTGCTCCTATGTTGGTGTGTGCACCTTGAGCAATCTGAGTGTCAGACAATGTTGTGTGAGAACCTCCTGGTCTGCCCTGATGAAGCTCCAGTAGCGACTTTGCGTATTCTATGATATGTATGGTGCATTATGGCCACCTAACACATCCGTGCATGGCAAATAGAGCTTTCTTGGTGGTCGAGGCCCTGGCGTTTAGTGGAATATCTCAGAGCCTTGAGAGACTCCATAACAAGTATGAATATTGTCTCCCAAAGGTTGTGTATTCTCGCTGTGGTTGAGACCCAGGTACATAGTGGTTTGTGCTGGTACCTCGGGAGACCTATTGGTGTGGGTGTTTCCAACACATGTTTTCCTCTAGGCTTTCTGCATGAACATTACCTTTTGTGGGTAACTTACAAGCTGCTCAGCACTTGATTGCACGTCATCTGTTGGTGTTGGTGCGCCGGTGATCGAAAAGACATGGTGGCAGTTTGATGGACGGGCTGCAGGCAGATTATGCCCAGGCCTCCATGGAAATGTAAGATACAATTATGTAGTATCTAGTGAATGAGGTTTGCATGCACTTCAGTATGCCCTCTGTATGATCATTTTACAGTTTAATGCTTTCAGGAGGTGGGTTTTGTCCAAATGAGATAACAGTGGTTTGACCCTCCCTCGGCAGAATGCTGTCAGATTTTTGCCAGCAGAATTATTGTGAAAATGGACCCAATAGTGTTGGGTCCAGTCATGTCATGGGCGAGATCTCACGGTTGAGGATGAGCTCGCTTCCACCCAACTGTGGAGGTTCTGAACCCACACTTGTTTCCCATGATCGTCACTGACTCTCTTGTCATTGCTATTTGCTAAGTCGAGCACATCCACGGCCGTCTCTTGTATCTCAATGTGTGTGTCCTTTTCACGCCTGTGAATTGCTCTCTTGCTTCCCCCGGCGCCACCTAATGGTATGAGGCCGGCAAGGACACGTCCTTTACGTGTGAGTGGTGGGTGCTTTGCTGCACCACCCTGAGATCCGCGCCTGCTTTCGCGACATTCCTGACACCGCGGCAGCTGTCTTTCTGCAGCAGCAAACATACAACAACACCTGAGTGCTGCAATCCACTGACGTGGCACTTTGAGCCACTGTGACTGTAATGCAGGAGTCACACAACTTTGCAACCATACCCCGTCACACCATAGTTATAGCGTCGTGCCATTCTCTGAAAGGGGCGGTAGTCCATTACACGGATTAGGATGGCTGCTGTGGCATCTCTTATCGTCTTGCGATAGGATCACGCCCACCTTATGACAAGAGCATGTCCATTATGCTTGGAGCATGTTTTTCAACAGCACTGTTGTAACCACAACATCGACAGTACCAGCCTGTGTACCAATTGCAACCACTTGAGCAGCCAAAAAAGAGCAGGCAATGTAGCAGCCGTCCTTTGCAAGTACAGTAGTGGCAACAGGGACAACCCTGTTGTATCTACATTCGCATTAGCAGTTGTATCATTGGCAGCAGCACCAGCTACAATAGAAGCAAGAGCAGTGGCAACAACTATAACGACAGAAACAACATCAGCATCAGTGGCAGCAAAAGTAGCAACATCAGCAGCAACAGTAACATTACCATAGTAGTAGTTGTAGCAGCCTCATTAGTAGCAGGTGTAGTAGCATCAGCGGAAATGGCTATAGAGGTAGCAGCTGCTTTACCAGAGCCACCACAATAGCAGCAGCAACATGAAGTGTAACAGCTATAACGGTAGCATTGTTTGATGCTACAGTGATAGTTGCAACAGTAGCGTTGTTAACTTAAGCTGCTATCCGCTGCACTAGCAGCCATAGTATTACTATTTATTTAACAAAAGCAGCAATAGTAGCATCAGCTTTAGCAAAAACATCATTGCAGTCACATTATTGTTCTTGACGGCATTAGTAGCAGCGTCAGTTACTACAAAACACCAACCTGGCACAGTCCAAGCAGTCCAGGGTGGACCTTGCCAGCTCCTACTCCGATGCATGCGAGTCGTTGCGTCTCGTTTGGTGGCGGTAGATGAGTGACGATGGATCTGCAGCATCGCACAAAACTACACTGCCAATGTCAGCATCGCCCAATCCTAAATTGGTAAGAAGCTCCTTGTCCCCCTGTCCGTAGTTGAAACTCAGCTAGCTAAGTGACTGTCAACCACGGAGATGAGGTGTCCCTTGCCAACGCTCAGTACGTGCTCGCATTCACTAGGGTGGTAACAGGTGTCATCAATGTAGGAGCCTCAATGTTAGCCACTTTTGTTACTGCTTCACGTGGGTCATGCGCATCGCCTGCCACGTCCACCAGTCACACCATTGTTTCTTATACTGAGAGGCTACAGTGGCACTTGAATCAATGGCAGCAGTGGCAACTGACCTTGCTCAGCAGCTAGCAGTAGCCGCTACTGAGGTGGCCTCTGTAGCCACATTGGCTGCCTCCGTCATCTCCTCTAGTGCATGAGCCATCCGCATCTCCACGGATGCAGCCGTTGCCTTAGCAACCAGACAACCATCCTTTGTCAAGCTCTCATGATTTCATTGTCATCTCCACCACTACAGCAACATCAACCCTGAGTGTAGCCGCACTATAAGGGGACTTTTGTCTTGACTTCTACCTGATTGCCTCATTCTTCATCCTCGCTGCTACTACAGCTACATCTGTTCCTCCGCTCTTTGTCGTCTCCCGTCAACTTTCATAGTCTGTCCGACTTCCTACTGTCTTACATTGTCTCCTATTTTCTGTGCCTAGGATGCGTCTTTGGATTAGGATGTCATGAAGCATAGCGAAGAACGTCCATATGCCCTTTGTGACTTTACCATGCCCAGTGGGACGTGGGAAACTATGACAATTTTTTATCGGGCAGAGTGGTCTGTCGTCATGCCTGGCTATGATGAATCATTCATTACGAAGCTGCATTTTGAGCTCCGTGTCACTTGCGAGGCTTAGCGAGTCGCTGAGGAGCACCTTCAAGCACAAGCCAATGACATCACTAAGCTTTCTGATAAGGTTGCGACGTTGTTCCTCTGTCACTTTCCTGTCGCATCTCTCACTGCCATCTCTACAGCGCCTAACACAGGGTCTTCCATCTCCGGCTCCACTTCCTCTAGTACCGGTGTGACTGCCTTGAACGGCTCCATTGCCTTTGCTGCTGCCCGTACATTACACATGCACCACGCCAGCACAAAGTTTACTCCAAGCCACCAGTGTTTGTCCTTGGTCTTGTCTTTCCCACATGGGCAATGCAATTGAGCGCCTAGGCGCAGGGGGAGCAACTCTTGGATTATTACTTCCCAGCTGATCCTGGTGCCAAACCTCTTTTCGTGCTTGTGCCCTCTTTGTCCGTACATGCCATGCAAGCTCTCATTGCTGCTACACCTGGACAACTGATTGATGATGTCGGCACCTACAATACCGATCCGGCCACATGCATTGCTGCCAACCCCAACGGCACATATGCATTCCTGCACTGTCACTCCACCGTCCCTTGCTAGGCCGTCCAAAGCACACTAACAGTCCAATTCAACACCTCGCTAACACGTGCAGATGAGGCTGCAGATGTCTACTAGGCTCGTGGCATCAAGCTCGTTTGTGAGCTTGGAAATGCTGCGCCTTGTCAGCTCTCAGCCATTCTCACTATGGTAAACGGCATGATCCCAGAGATCTGCGACCTTGTGCCTGAGGTCAAGGCTGAAGAGCTGGTGTGTCTTTCTGTTTAGCCCATTCTTCACAATTCCTTACCTAGGGCTGTTACACTGTGGGACTTTGTCTCAGAGGGTCTTAATGCCTGGTGGAATAGCCTGCAAAACTGACGCCTCCATCGCTCGCTACTCTAATGGCCTCTACTTCTCCACCCTCCTCCTCCTCCTCCTCCTCCTCCCCCTCCTCCTCCTCTTCCTCATCTTCCTAGACTGTAGCTCCTGCATCACATGTCGCACAGGAGTGCAGACGCGACTGCGGCAGAGGAGGTAAATGGAAAGAAAAAAAGAAGGAAGATACCTCTCATGTGCCAATAGGCCCTGTTTTTTGCGAGAATTATGGCTCAAGTGAGCATAGTGTCAGCAATTGTCCCGTTCCTCCCGAGGATACACGCATGGTGGCTGCGATGCGTTCCCACTGGGCCCACAGTAATGGTTCCTCCTCACTCGCCTCATCCTCCAGCTCACGCGCTAGTCCCACTTTCTCAACGGCGCATGCTTACTCAACAAAACGGACCTCCCTTGTTCTTACCTTTCCTTACCCAGGGGGTGGCCCCCGTCCTACTGCGCACCATCTTCTATTGGGCTCCTTTTTTCCACTTATGTACCACCACCATGGTGCCCGTCCGCCTAGCTGTCGCTGCCGTCACCAATTGCTTCATGTATCTCCTCCCAGCCAATCATGCCAGCAGTCTTTGAGGTTGAACATCAATTGGAATAATCCCTCACTCAACTGCTGCACCTCCGGGATCAAGGAGCTGAGAGTGTGACTACACGCCCCAGAGGTCATGTGTGCCAGTGTGATTATGTCTTATGTGGGAACCGGTCCGGGAAATTTGAGTGGAGTCAGCCTGCGTGGGTCTCGTGGATTGAAGTGTGTCAATTTTTTATTCTTCTCGCTGTCTTGCCGCCTTTGGCTTGCTCTCCTCATATGCTCCAGCTGTTGGAATTGTCGCCACTTGTGGTGTTCTACCGTCTGTTCACGTGTCCTAGGGCTTCAAGATCCTCATTCAGGGGCCACCTACCACATGACCTCAGTTCACACCGTGTTTTTTACTCTCAAACCCTGTTGGCTCCACTAGTTTTGTTCACACTGGCTCTAGCCAGATGCTCCAGGGTATTGGTGTTGTGTACTTCGTTGGTCCCAATGCTGATGTGTACCTGCCGGACGTGTTGTACATGCCCTCTCTTGAGGTGAGCTTGCTGTCTGTCACTAGCATGGACAAGCAGGATACATACTTCAGTTCCAGTCATGGTGTTGGCACGGCCTCATTGTGTCTAGCTGGACGCGCTTTCCTATGTGGTGTGCATAGTGAGCGGTTGTTTGACTTCCCTTTGCTTGCTCTGGTCTCCTACACTGCCAGTGTTTTCCTTGTCCACATCACTTGTTCTCTCTCGCCTGAGCATATTCTCTTTCTGCATTTTCACCTTTGGCATGTGCATACCAATGCTATCACGAGCATGCTCCGTCTCCAGCCGGAACTTGGCGTTGATCAAGCCTCATTCCTGCTCCCTTGCTCATCTGATTGTCTCGACTATGCCCAGGGCAAGATGCACCAATCCCCATTCTTCTCCTCTGATAGTCAGTCCTTCCATCCCTCTGATCTCGTTCATGCAGATATCATGGGGCCACTGTCCCATGACCTCCTCAGCAGGCAGGGCCGTTATCTCCGATGACTTCTCTCCTTACCGTTGGATTTTTGCTCTTCATCAGAAGATCAAAGTCTGTTCTTTCCTTGACTCATGGCTTGTTGATACCAAATGTTCCTGTCAGCAATTTCTGCATGTCGTTTGTAGTGACTGCGAAAATGAGTTTATGGATTGTATCACTCGTCTTCTCAAGTTTTGTGTTGTTTGTATCAAGCTCACCGCCTCTTGTAATCCAAGCAGAATGGGGTGTCCGAGCAGTGGAACCGTATGCTTACTGACGGTGTGTGTTTCCTGCATTCTGAGTCCGGCCTGTTCACCCTTGTTGCTTTTGGGGCAATGAGCTACATGACTTGGGTTTGGAACTGTGTGCCTCAAGGTCCTTTTCCCCAGTCCATCACTCTGTTTGAACGGTGGCATGTACGTTGTGCTGACTTGCGTCCTGCTCAAGCATGGAGTAGCACCCCCACCTTCTCGCTTCCAGTCGACGTTCGTGATGAAAATTTGTCTCCCCACGGTCATCTCTGTCCCTTCCTTGCCGTCCTTGACCAGTCCAAAGCCTGGCACTTCAAGGACTCCGAGCGTCAATGTGTCATCAGGTCACATGATTCCCTGTTCCTTGAGTCGGTTTTTCTTTGCGACCTGGACTGCCCTGCCTCTCTGTCCTCCCTCTCTTGGCTCTTTTAGTTGGAGGGGATCCTCATGGCTCAGCCGTACCCTCATTGCCTGATCTGTCGTCCTCTCCCATATCTCACCTGTTCTTCATGTCGTCACAGTCGTTTGACATTCCCTCAACCCCTCAGAAATACACCCTTTGACCTTCGGTACTGTTGCCGTTGTCAACTTATACTCCCATATCCCTTGGGTCGGCCCTCTCCCCATCTCCGACATCCTCTCCTGAGTCATTTCCAATCACCTTTGTACCTGTTTCTGTGACTGTGACTCCCTCATCCCCAGTTTTTGTCACAATTGCGACCTTGGCTGTGCCTCCGCTGGCTGCACCGGTGTCCCCATTTGTCCATGGAGTACAGTTGCATGTGCTCTCTGCCCGTCCTAATCCCAGTGGCTCATCTTGTAATTGAACCTCTCAGAGTCCCTACCTTATCCAATCAGACTTACCCCCCTGATTTTTGAATTCGTATATAATGGTTTGAAATCTAGTTGAAATCCGTTGAAATTCTAGCTCGGTGAATTCAAGAAGCCACATAAATAATTCAATTCAATGTTCCCTCATACATTCTCTAATTGGTTTACATAGCATTAGTTCATACATGTAGATAATAGGATGCACACACAAGTGACATTAATCTACATAGCTTGGGAAGCATATGCATCATTGATCAACATAGAACATCATGTCATCCACAAGACCTTGAACATGACTTTGTTGAATTCAAGGGTCACAAAATCCACCAATTCGATCAAATTGGATTACCTAAATAACTCATACCCAAAAAACCTAGTTGAAATCAAGGATCACATAATTCATTAGATCTCAATCGTTGCATTCAAAGATCAGGGGGGTAATTCCCTTGGGCTCGCCAGTGGGATCGTGCATCCCAAGACTGGTCTTGGGTATACCCTCATTGCAGACAAGTTACAGTGTGCTATTGAGGCATTTGTGGTAGGCAGTGTTGCCGAGTGTCACGCCAGCATCAGAGCAGTCGTACTGCCACCGGAGACCAACATGGTCCATCAGGCAGGAGAGTCCCCTGATATCTGGCTATGGGAAGCGGCTATGAGTGAGGAGCTCAACGCTTTGGAAAAGCATGCCTTTTAAGAGCTTGTAGATATCCCACGTGAGCATAAAGCTGTATCTCTTTGTCCAGTTTGTCGTTGGTCACTCTTGTTGTGGTCATCTTCATGGTGCTTGTCCACATGAATGCGTCACTTGCCGGTCATGGGGGAGTCTTCGTGTGGGTGTCACTAACACATGTTGACCTCTGGGTTTGCTGCATGCACATCACCCTTTGTAGGTGACTGACGAGCTGCTTGACACTTGATGGCGTCCCATGCGCTGGTGTTGGTGTGCCGATGATAAGAAAGACATGGTGGACTGCCGACAGGTTTGACCCAGGCCTGCAGAGAAATGTAGGATACAATTTTTTAGGATTTAGTGTCTCAGGTTTGCATGCACTTCACTATGCCATCTGGATGATGCATTTACAGTTTTCTGCCTTTGGGAAGGGTTATGTAAGAATGATATTGCCCGGGTTTGACCTCCCTTGGCAAAATGATGCTGGATTTTTTCCGGCAACATCATCGTGAAAAAGTGTTGGGTCGAGTCATGTCGTGGACGAGACCCCACGGTTTAGGGTGGACTCGGTTCCACCAGATTGTTGGGGTTCTCAGCCCACGCGCATTGCCCACGCCCGTCATTGACTCTCTTGTCATTGGGATTTGCCTAAGTCGAATACATCCATGGCCATCTCTTGGATCTCACTGTGTGTGTCTTCTTCATGGATTCACATAATTCCCTCACTTCCCTCGACACCACCTACAAGACCCAGGTCTGATTGATTACTTCATGTGTAGTCTGCATATGGCGGAGACCCCAGCACATGGTGACATGTTCTGGCGTCTTGGGAGGCCTAAAATTCCTAGCTTTGGCTTACTAGTGGTGCTAGCATACCACTGTATACTCTGGATGCGTGTTCGGTACATTGTGTGTTTCTTCAACGGTTGAGACCCAGACACTCAGTGGGTTGTTCCGGTGCCTTGGAAGAACTGTCTCGTCTGGTTTCATGTTCCATGGTATGCGTATTCCCTGTTCATATGTTTTGGGGTGGCAGGGATGACGGGGCCTGGCGGGCTAGCTTGCAGTCCTTAGTAAACAAGCCTATTGTAGAGCAAATTGCACTTTCTCCTATTCCTTCATGCGGTCTAGAGATAGCCAGATGTGGTATTCAATTTCTGCCCCTCACACCCAAAGCTCAGGGCAGTTTTGCATGGGCTCACATGCCCTAACTAACTCTATGGTAATTCTCTACAGTCACGGCCTGCAATTGCATGTCCGATTGTGGCTGAGAGGATTCGTGACCATCCTTTCCATCTTACGGTCCTCTGCTGGTATGGATCCTATACGAGACTACTCTTCTTCTGCCAGTCACTCTAGTCAAGCTTATGCTCAACAAAAGTGTTGGCGTGTGACACGTCATGCTCACCTTGTCTCAGACACGTCAATGACCTTACAGGATTCTACGACCCTGGAGGTCGAGGGCAAGTGTATGTGCCCCTTGACTACAACTACATATGGATGCGCAAGTCCTGATCCAGATTTACTGACCACATCACTGATCACCGCACTGGATGTGGATCACATGCAGTGTGTGATCTTGTCGGACCACATCCAGCTTTACTGACCACATCACTAGCCACCGTACTGGACGCGAGTCCTGATCCAGCTTTACTGACCACATCACTGGCTCTGGATGTGGGTCACATCCAGAGCTCGTTGGCTACCGCACCAGAGTCGGAAAGTGCAGAGGACGTTGGAGAGGCTGTAGAAGTGGATGTGGTCCCAACAACTCCAGCAATGGCAGCTACAACTTTGCCATCAGCTTCAACTTTCTCCTCTGCTAGTTTGGCAGCAACAGTTGCTGATGTTACACCGTCTTTTGTGGTTACAAAGGGATACACAACGGTCATCACTACATAAGCTCCTAGCTGACCTTGAGTGGTTGTATGCTCTCTGCATGCGAGGAGATGTTGAGCGCGTGGTTCAACACTTTTCCATGGAGGCGCATGATCCAGAGTAAGTGAACAGTCCTAGAGTAGCGACAGAGCCCCGACGCGACATGTCAGAGTCAGAGTCAGGTACTTCTGATGTCAGTTCACAGCTTAGTGAGAGTGACATTTGGTCTCTTTGGAGGGAGAGATTGCCCAGCTAGCCACTAAGCCTACAGTTGTGGCTGCACAGGTTCACCTTTCATATGTGCGACAGCAGCTTGCAGATGCTCAACATGTGAGCCTGGTGGCCTGCAGGCGCTAATTGACTTCAGGAGTTCAATGATGACGACTTTGATCTCACAGAGACAGCATTCCTAGTTGAGTGGGAGAATTTGAGGGTGTTGCGAGCAGTAAAGGAGGATTCTAGAATCGTCGTTTTTGGATCAGAGATGGTCTTTGGGAAGGAAAGTTGCATGCAGAGAGAATGCTGAAACATCGGGTCAGTGCCACTACTTCCATCAAAACTCAGCTCAATCTTCCTCCTCTACACTGCAAGGAGCATGCACTCCTTGGCCAATGGATTCATCCCTCACTCTGGGAGCAGACCAGAATGCTTCATGTATGTGCAGTGGTTTTGGTAATTGTATCCCTAGTCGAGTGACTTCTGATGTTGATGATGACACCAAAGATGGTATGAATTACTGGGGTTTGTGGCAGTCTCCCACGGTCAGACTTCATAACTGATCGGGTTCTACTGGTGTATGAGTGAGTCCTAGACGTGGCAACAATTGCACCTTGTCTTCGTCTCATATGGTCCATTCTCACTCCCAACATTGGCACATGCAGAGCTTTATGCATGCAGGGGAGTACATTCACTCTCGCAAAAGCAAGTTTAGGGTTGATGTCCCCAGAATCACATCAGTGAGGGGGAGGTAAGTTGTCTTCAGGTAGTATGTCTCCACCTTCATCTGCCAAGTGGGAGTGTTGTGTGGTGTTTGAGCTGGTTTAACATGTGATAGAGCATGCAGAGTAACACGAGCAATTGCAATATTGCGGATGCTTTGTCAGCTAAGGGACATTTTGTTGATGGCGGATGATTGTATGTGTGGTTGATATTTGTTCGGTGGTCAAGACCCAGGCACTTGGTGGGTACCAAATGCCAGGGGATACCCCTGATGCATGTTCGGGGTGTTCTGCACCTGGTTGTATGTTGCTGGTAGTTAAGACCTGGAGACTCAGTAATCTGGCACAACGCTATTGAGGTCCATGTTCCCAGGATTCTCTCATCTAGGAAGAGCCCATGTATCTTCTGTGCTAGTACCTTGTTGACATCTCTTGCAGCGCAGGGGGAGTGTTGGTGTGTCTGCTTTGAGTTTTCTGAGAATCAGATAGTGTTGTGAAGTGAGAGCTTCTCGGTTTTCCCCGATGATGCACCATCAGCTACATTGCATCCGGGCATTGGTGGTCTGTCCTAGTACCCCAGCAAATCCCATGATGATTAGACACATAGTATCTCTGACGGGTCATGTATTCTCTCCGTGGTCGAGACCTAGGTACACAGTGGTTTGCACTGGTACCTCGGAAGACCAAGTTCTGATTGATCAATTCGTTACAAGCTTTTGGTCTGTTGTGTGTGTAGCCTACATATGGGGGGGGGACCTGGATACCCCATGACATGTTCTAGTATGGGGGGGGGGGGGGGGGCGCTAACTAGGCTTACTGTTGGTGCTAGCATACCGCCATAGATTCTCGACATGTGTAGGGTACATTGCGTATTTTCTCAACAGTTGACACCCGGGCACCCAATGGGCTGTCTCGGCTGGTCTCACATTCCATAGTGTACATATCTGCCATCCGTCCATTTTGGGACGGCGGGGATGACGGGGCCTGACAGGCTGATCCCCGCCCATTTTGTAAGCATATCATGGGGCTCATTGTAGTTTCTCCTTGTTCTTCATACATTCAAGACTTAGCCAGATTTGGCCTTCACTGTCAGTCCCTCACACCCAGAGCTCATGGCAGTTTTTCATGGCCCTGCATGTCCTAATGAAATCTATTACACTATTTCGAAGGATGCACGGATAATCTCTCCCATTTAGGCATATGATGCCAAGAGAGAGCGATTGTGATGGGGCCACAAAAGATTTATGCACACATTGGTTTGTGTCAACTGGTTAGACATTTTTCACTTCCTCCATGCGATCCACTCCTTATCGATGTCTGATTGTTCATTCATTGGCCATCCGTTTTTTCCACTTGTGGTTTGCCAAGAGTGTTCCCCATTTGTTTTTGAATCGCACCTATCCAACTCGCAGCCATGTGGGAAATTTTACTCTCCTGGGTACTTCTTTTACTATTGATTGAATCAATGGAAGTCAACAAGATTTTTTCATTAGGCGCTTTGTTGCTACCATAGCTATCAACCGGTGTCAGATAGACATCCAAAAGAAAAACACTTTGACTAAAGGACATTCTTTTCTTCATGAGGAATGGCTAAAACACCAGGAGTAAGCGGGAAATGGTGGTTGTGATCCCGCATCCAAGGTGGGATAGAACCAAATACTTCACACAAGTCAATCCTTTAGGAATAATTGACAATGTCGTGTGCGTTACTCATTGTGCATCCCGATAGCCATTTATGTTGTCATTCCTCTCTGTATTACTAAGCTATTAGAGCTTATGAGACTTTGTGTGTCGCCCCATCCTAACCCTTGCTGTTTCTTGCACATGCTTGCTTGCTAGTGCATCAGCTTACTAGACATCATTGCCACATCATCAAGAGCAAGGCTAGGAAGCATTCTAGCAGTCTCTTATAGTATCAAAGCAGCTCGACTCCTCTTGCTCAACTGCATAATAGAGACACAACATTGGTAGTGGTAGTGAGAGTCCTGGTTACAACCAGGGTTCTGGGACTTGCTGCAATAGATGGTGGCAGCAGAGACGCCGCCAAGATGTCTGCAGCAGCAAAATCACCATGCGACCAACTTGAGTGGACGGTGGCACCAGTAATGACTATGTGAGCCGCCATCACCAACACAGCAACAACATTTAGCAGTAGCAGCACGGACCTGCTGGAGAGAGCAACAGCATCATCAGTACCGATAGGCACTAGTTGTCAGCGGCAACAGCAACGTGCTGTAGAAGCATGCAACAATAAATACAGCAGGCAATAGAAGCAGTAGCAGCGGGTGGTAGCGGCATCCAGTAGCACCAGCAACAGGCAGTAGTGGTAGCACACAAAATGTTTGATAGTAGCAGCAGTAGTGGTGGCAGTAGTGCATAGCAAGAGGAGCACGCGATAGGAGCATAGTAATGGCAGTAGCAAAAACAACAGTGTAGCAGCAATAGTAGTAGCAAGAGCACAACATCAATAGTAGCAGCACCAGCAGTAGTGACTGCATAGATGCAAACTCCAGTGTTGCTTGTCTTTTATGTGTAGCACCAGTAGTCGCAGCTGCTTTTAAAAAAAAGTAGCAATAGGCACGGGCAGCCAGCACCATCACTACCACAAACGGGGATGACAAGGTCATCCCTCTCCCTCCTCTTGCGCAGACTCTTAAAAAAAAAAGGACAGCAGTTGATGTCGGCATTGATGCTGCTGAAATTAGTAACCCGATGCTGACACCATTCCTGAGGCTGCTGATGTCAACACTTGCCTTCATTTTTTTGGGCCGGGACGTGATTTGTTTCAAGCAGTCCATTTGCTGGGAAAATGCTGTCTGTTTCCCATCTGGACAACTTTGACTTTCAGACCCATAGCGAGCGGCCCCATGACTCCGTTCCATGACAGAAGTAGGGGGCAGATAGATCCATCCACTTCCACCTACACGGGTTTCATAAGCCCACAGTCACTATCACTTGCGATTGACGGACTTCTTTGGGCGTAGGATGAGATGCGACACCTGCAGCACCGTTAGACCAACGGGCTGGATGAGATCACGAAAGTACTAAGAGGACATTCAGGAGCCTCACAACAGGCGTTAGGAGGAGTTGCTGGAGTGGCATAATATCTCTAGCAGCCTATACCCTACAAAAATTGTGAGGAGATAGAGGATGATATTCACGTCCTCCAGGAGCGCATTAGTACGCTGTATCTGGGATGGAAGCCTCCCATCCTACCACCTTCTCTTCGTCAGCAGCAGCCACATCATTCAACAACATTCACTTTTTGTGGTGTTCCTTTCACAGGTGGTCTCCTTAAACTTCACCCACCATCGCCCGAGCCTGAGGTCATCCTCCCTTGCTGCGAATGCTGGGATACCCATTCTAAAAACTGGGCCGAACCTGAGGGTGTCATGTCCTACTATTTCAGCCAGTACCAGACCCACGATATTCACCAAGATTAGACAGCAGTGAGAAAGATGCTTGGTCTTCTCCATGCCATGTCACTAGAGACCATGGTCGACTTGCACCCCATCATGGGTGAGGCCAGCACCAGGAGTAAAAAAGACTCGCGCCAGGGCTTGGAGCTGGTCCTGGCAGCTTCCTCCAGAGATCCAGGCCATGAAGGCGGCTAGACTGCACGTGTTCTACCCCCTCCGCCAAGGTCCCAAACAGCTTGTGGCAGACTACTGGAGGCATGTTATGCGCCTTTAATCGAGCCTTAGGACTGGTGGAAGATTGCAGCTGTGGGCATTCGACGTCATCATGCTAAGGGCGCACCTGAACCACATGAAGCTCTTCATGGGCTTTGACTGTGTGGCCCTTTTTTAATTGTCTGAGACACTATAACTGCTCCCTTCAGTTCATCGCTTTTTTTCCCAGGTGTCATTGACTGATGAGGGCACTGTCTTCCATCAACAGGTTCCGCTTGTTGCAGCAGTTACTGCAAATCCTTAAAAGCCTCTTTCCTAGTTTGCCAGCCCTACCTCCACGGCTTTCTCCTCCTCACCCTCTACCCCAACAACCAGACTCAAGGCATTGTAGTGGCCGTACAAGGGAAGAAGGTGAAGAAGCAACACAACAAGGGGGAGCATCAACACCAATAACATCAACCAATGACAACAAAAGTAGTATCAATAGTGATACTATGTCCACTGTTTCAACTGTGAGGAAGCTCATCGCTACACGGAGTGCCAGGAGTCCCTCCATTGAACCAGAATCATGCACGGCCTTTAAGTGGTGTATACGTAGTGAATTTCATCCAGCAACACACGGGTGGGTCACGTCACGACCACAACAGCAGTAGAAAATGTCCCTTCTCTAGGCGAAAGTGGTAATCAGGACCCCAGGATTGCCCAATCTTGGAACTTCGCCAGCTGCTAACGCTATGAACTCAGATAGGTGAGAGTGTTTTTTTCACACTAGGTTGTCCATGGACAGCTTTCCCTACTATACTCCTTGCTCATGATGATGCTTGTAGAGAAGCTGAGTTTGGTTGTGATGAGGATGGACCTAAAATTATGGATTGGCTTGATGAGTCACAATTCTCTATCGGTTTTTGTCATTCCAGGCCTTCTGCTGAGCACCGAGAGCAAAGACCAAGTGCTCTGTGACTTGTTGCTATGTGTCGAAAGCAGGTTGTGAGGTGGGTGACACTTGAATCATTGTCTCTGGAGCCACCCATCACATGTCGTGCCATCTTCGTGACTTTGTGGTTCTTGGTCTTGTTGTGTCAGTTGGGCCTGCTCGTACTAGATCCGTAGATGCCTATCCAGGGCATCGGGATGGTGTCTTTTGTTGGTCCATTTGGCCCCTTGTATGTTTCCAATGTGCTCTTTCTCCATGCTCTTGAGCTCATCTTGCTCAATGTTTGTGCTTGGCATGCGATGAGTCTCTTTGTTAAGCACACACTTGACTCTGCCAGAGTGACTGCTCTCGACACTCATGTCATTGTTCTTCCTGCCTTAACTGTGGATAAAATAACTTGTGTATCTTGTTGCACTACTTCTACCTCTTCTCCTTCCTATGATTTTGTACATGAGTTTATCACTGGTGTTCTCTCTCCGGAACAGTTGCGTGTGCTCCATCCTTGCCTCTACCATGTGAGCTTGGACACTGTATACAAGCTCAGTTTGACTTAGCTGGCCCCAGGTCTTGACGGCTTCCTTCAAGAGCTACCCATGACCACTTGTCTCTTATGCATTGAGGTTAAAAATGCATTGCTTCACTTACCGTGATAACACCTCCCAGACACTGTGTCTGCTTGAGTTGGTTGGACCTTTTCAGTCTTTCAGTAGTTGAGTTTCTCTTGGATCAGGGATAGTATGTTCTCACCTTTTGGGCTCCATTATTCCTGAATACATATCTTTTCTCGTGGGAGATGCATGGCTTCAAAGATTTCAGAATGCCTTGGTAATTCTCCAAACATGCATGTGGGTTCTGGGGGAGTTGCATTATTGACCCGAGTGCTCTTCCGTAGGGGTCCAGCATGCCTGTTCTGTTATGTGCATTGGTGAGTAGCTGTCCTTGGTCTTTGCTAAGTGGTCGAGCTCAATGCCTGGGTGGCGGCGTGACCTCGTCGTGCGTGATGCACAAGCGGGTTGCATGCTCAACGGTGTGCCTTTTGCCTCAATCTTCTAGGCTTCAGAAATTCTAACTCTTGTTACCAGAAAGTTTTGCTTAGTGCCACAGAATTTCCCCATGACGCTCTTAGTGTGGGGTGTGTCCATATCCCTGGTCGCGCTTGTCCTTACCAACTTGCACTCTCATGAGAAACTACTGGTTTCTGAGCTAGGATGGGCTATCCCTCCATGCTCTACGATCTTGGACCACAAGATCACATTGCAGCAGCATTGCCGCTACTGCCGCTGTCCACAATTGGCTTGAAATTTTAAGTCGCCTGTCTCGGATCCCACCAGGCAGACTTGTGGGTGGTCACACCTTCTTGCAGCAACCGTGGTCACTGCTACCTCAACCTGCCCCATGCCCGCCCAAGGTGCTTTCATGCGGTCACAGTCACATTGACAGCATCACACTGCTTTGGTGCCGCAACTATAGTATTTTCATGTGCTACCCCAGCCATCTAAGGCCCACCACATCTCTGCAGATCTGATCTAGGAGCTCGGAAACTCTCAAGCAGCAAGTTGGTTGGAGCTATCACTGCTGCTTCTCCCTTTTGCCTCAACCATCTCTCTCTCCACTCTCAGCCTTGGTCTGCAAACTCTCACAATGGGTGCACTTTGTCACAGCAGCCATAGTAGCCACCATTTTGGTAGGCTCATCCATGCTGGCGCTTACCCCGCCACTGCAACATCCATAGCAGCAACCTGATTCCCAGCCCTCTGCTGTCCCCAGCTGCCTCTATAGCTCTGCCAGAGCATCTGACTCTGTGTCATCTCGGTGCACCCTAGCTTTTCCCTGTCTTTTTCTGCCCCCAATGGCCTCATCGGTTGCAACAGTTGCTGTCATAGACACTCTTTTCCTTCAGCCATTGGCAGTAATTTTGGCACTTTATACATTAGTGGCCTTTCTTTGTAGCTGTTGGAGCTGTCACATATCCTCTCCTTACTCTTAGTATCATACCCGCAATATCCTCTGACTGCCATCACTTTCCATGTCAGTGCTTAGCTGTCCTCTGTCAGACATGCCCGCTTCACCACCTTCCCCTGAAGGTGCCTATGACTACGACCTTGACTCACTGGGCACTGGAGAAAGAGAGCATGCTTGAAACTTGCTTGCTCAATCTTTTCCTGTCAGCCTCACCAGAGCCATTCTTCACACGGCCACCAATGCAGCTGTCACATTTTCTGCCACAACGAGAGCCAACAGAGCACCTAAAGACACAGCCGTTGGACGTGCCACAATGGCCGAGACAGAGGCAGCAGCCTCCCTTCCTCTTCTTGGTATAACGGCAAAAAATATTGTTGCAAAAGGTGAATGAAGCTTCTTCTTCCATTGCCACTGCTGCGGCAACTACAGTTCATGCGACCTCCACTGTCACCACAGTTGTCACTCCTGCGGGAAAGACATGCATACTGACACATCACGCTGTTACTGGTGTTCTCATGGCATCCAAATCTGCAGCAGTGACCGGTGCCACAGTGATGCCCCTTCTCTCCCTCTTGGTCGCTGTGGCTACGTGGATCAATGTTCTCTCATTGTCTGCTGTAGTGGTGGTACACTCGCTCTTTGCTCTGCTCCCATGCTGCCAGGTTGGTAAGCGCATGTGTGCCCTCTCATTATCATGCATTCTAATCACCGCAAACACTTCACTCTACACTTTCTAACACTCCTTGCACATTCAGTCACCATGCCTGCACCTGAGGAAATCATTGAACCCTCAGCAAGGCCCAGGTGGCTCATCCCCAAGCCGAGGAGGCATAACAAAAAAATATTGATACAAAAGAAGAAATGGCCCCGGCTGTAGAAGACATTGTCATGGAGCCTCTTTGCTCCATACCTCCTCCTGTTGTTGTTCTCCCTGTTTCTGTTGATGACTCCTGTTATGGCTCCTCTGACATCGCCGCCAATACTACCAATCCTGCTGTGGCACCGCCTTTCATGCAAGCAGCAGCTGTCCTTGCTTGTGCCTTGTTGCCGTAGCAGTAAAACGACTTTGAAAGCCCTCAACCACACTTCACCAGCAAGCTGTCATTCTCATATCAGGAGACGTGCTTCAGCTCATGGGCTCAAGGGGAGCCCTTGTGGTAGCACTACTTCCCCATTGACACCTCTAACTCCTCCAATTTAACCCCCAAGCTTCCTAAGGCTGCTTGTGTTTTCCATGACCTCATACTGGTAGGGTTTGACAACCTCACCAACGACATTGGTATGTACAATGCAGACACTACATGATGTACACTAGTAGAACCTGTGGGAGCATATGCTCTTATTCATCGTTGGAAGACAATCACCAGGCATGCAGAGTTCTCAGACTATGCAGTTTGACCAGCTCTAGATGCGTACTCATTTTTCTGCTAATGCTTATTGGTTGACAGCCTCCGCCTGCTATGCAACCTGGAAAAAAGGGTGTCAGGCCAATTGACGGCCTTTCTTTCCATTGTGACAGGTTTGATCTCCCAACTGTCTGATCTCTATCTTCATGTTCCAATTGATGAGCTCAAGAGTCTTGCCTTTGAGCCTGTGGCGCCTGAATCTCTCCCTGGAAGTGGTGCCCTTAATGATTTCATGGCTGCCCCTACCACAGACTGGTGGAGCACCCTCCAAAACTAGGGCCTGCACTGCATGGCTGTGTCAGCTGTGACCACCTTGTCCTCGGCAGTTGCTTCCACAGTGTCCTCTGCAGAAGCCACCTCCACGAATTCCAAAACTGATGCACTCTCTATCTAGGGCACTGGCTGTTTTGGTGGCCAAGGCAGGATAAAAGACAAAGAAAGAGGTTTTAGAGGGAGAGAAGAAGGCCCCCCATCAGCCCGAGGTGCGGTCACATGCTGGAATTGTGGAACCTCAGGGAATTCCATCCCAAGTGTGTGGCGCCACGTGAAGACGCCCGCCTAGCCTCCTCCATGCAGGCACAGGTATGAGCAGTGCTGAAGCAGCCACACTCGCTACCACTACTTGTTGCAATGGGCACCATTTCCAACTCTCTTGACTGTACTCGCTACAAAAAAAAAAACCATTGCTTTCCTCTCGACCCCGCTGAGTCCATCACCACACATCCTCTTGATCTTGTATAAGCCGGCATAATTGTCCTCCTCCTGCAATGTTTGCTTGGCGGTGTGGGCCGTCACGTTGTGTGTCCGAGTAATGATCTTTCTCGTTGATAATAGACGTTTCCCTTTGTCACAACAGTGATGTCACTGAAGTTATTGAGTCATGGGTTCCTGGCTGCAGTTCATGCAGCCAGTTGTTGGCTTCAGGAGGGCCTTCAACATGTGGCCGATGCCAAGCAGAGATGGCCAAAACTGTGGCAAACGTTGTCATGGAGCTTCTGCGCTCCATTCCTACATTTGTTGGCATTGTGGGTACAGCTGATGCTAGAGAAACTGGGAAGATTTCTGGCTATGATGTTGGTGGGGAAAAAGGGATGGCTGCCTCTAACCTGGGATCCACTGTCGTAACTTGATCAGCTAGTAATCCTCTGAATGGCCACACTCTTGCCCCCTCTCTCACTTCTTGGTGACAGAAATGTTTGGAGATACCTCCACAATATTTCACGTCCAAGTTGAGTTTTATCTTTGCGGGATGCTTAGTTTAACTCCTGGGCTCAAGGTGAGCCTTTCTGGGAGAAGTATTCCCTTTCTGATCCTACTGCATCCTCACCTTTTGTGTCGTCTCATTCTGAGGCTGCCCGTGCTGTGTGCGCCCTGATCAATGTTGGTCCCAATAACTTTCTTGATGAAATTGGAACCTATAATACTAATGCCGCATGACACAGCCTCGCTCGCCCCATTGGTGCATGCACACTAATTCGCAGCTGCAAAGCCATCATCGGCCATGCAGCACAGAGTGCCCTTACTTCCCAGTTCAACAATTTATGCATGTGCCCTGATGAGTCTATTGATGCATAATGGGCCTCCAGCTTCGCCTTCTTTGTGAACTTGACAAGGCCGCACCTGAACAACTCTTTGTCTGTCTCTCCATTGTGGATGGTCCCTGAGCTTTCTGACCTGCACTTACATGACTCTTGCACTGAACTCAAGTGTCTCCCTGCTGAGCCAAAGCCACCGGGCTCACCCCTTGGCATTGGTTCATTCTACAAGTTCACAACTACCTGCCTCAAATACTGGTGGAACAACCATGAAATCAAGCACCTCCATTGCATAGCAGTGACTACTATGGCTATATCCTCTTCTTATTCCTCCTCATCCTCTACTGCTACCACATCTGTATCCTTGGCTGCTACGGCCCACTCTTGGGAGAGGCCGTGGTCAGGGAAGTAACGAACACGGCTGAGACAGGGGTCGTGGTCAAGGCGGAAAAGGTAACAACAGCTCACAGACCTAGCCGATGGTCTCCTGCTCAATTTGTGGGGTTGTTGGGCACTTTGCCCCCGAGTGCACAGCCCTTTGTGATAACACACACGTTGTCTCTCTAATGTGTGCTCATTGGCCTTGCACGGGTGTCTCCTCATTTATTCCTGCCGCTGCCAAGACCACTGTTACCACACCCTCCACCTCCTCCAACTAGACAACTTCTGCACCCTACTACGTCTGTTTTGCATCTATACCTAGCTCAGTTCCTGGGTGGGACTGGGTCCCACCTCCCATGGGACCATCTTACCATGGGCCAATCTCCTCTCATTACACTCCCCCATCGTGGTCTTGAGTTGATGTCAGGTTTACCAAGTCGCGCTCAAGTGATCGTCTTCCCACAGATCGCTGAGCCAAAGAGCGTGTCCTTGAAGAATATCTGACAAATCGACTTCACCTTTTTTATCAGGGAGGTGAGGGTGTGATGGGCATGTCTTGTAATCTTGGCTGTGAGTTTGATGGAGCTCTTTGTGATGCAATGTCTGAGGGGTTCAAGGTTGTGTGGCTGATGCATGTTTGTCAATAGAGGCCTGGTGATTGCGTACATTCCCACGTCGTCTTGTAGACTCCATCCCTCACTTTGGCACATTCTTTGTCTTCCTTTTGTTTGCCTCTGCTCATGTTTTGTAAGGCTTTTGGATAACTCATTCAAGAACCACCCACCACATGCCATGTTTTTTTTCCTCCTTTTTGTCTCTCAGTCTTGTGGAATCTGACAGTTTTTTCCGCACGGGCTCCTGGCCAACTCCTCCCTACCTAGGGTGTCAGCTTTGTTCGCTTCACTAGACCAGGCGGTGATCTTTTCTTGCCAGAATTCTTGCTAGATTTTTTCCCTTCACTACCCTTGATGATCAGGGCAAGGACTTCTCATCTAGTCGTGGCCTTGGAGCTATTTCAGTTCATACCTCAAGCCATGTTGTGCTTCGTGTGTTTCTTTTTTATTGCCTCTATCATGTTCCTCTATCTCTTCTATCGCCTTCCGCTACCTGTGCTCTTGTCCGTTACACCACCCTTGTCTCCCAAACACGCTCAGCTCTTGCATCGCCGCATAAGTCACATCCATACTACTGCCATTGCATGCAAGGTTTACGCACAACCTGTAAGGGTGCACACCGATGCTGGTTCGTGATTCTTAGGCTAGAATCGGAATCGCGGTCCGATCCTACCACTATAGAATCGGAATCGTGGTTCCTAGCCTAAGAATCGTGATTCTTTATGGAATCGCGATACCTGGGTACAATTCTGCTGTTGTCTCGAAATACTATAATTAAAACACCTGTTAGAAAATTGCACACCTGTCCTGTGGGTGGGCCGACCGGCACGACTCTTCGTATGGAAGTTATCAAGGCGGCGGGAGCGATTTACTGACAATGCTGAGGTGTCTATGAGATGGCCAACACGCGTGAATGAGGACACGTGTACCTGGTCTCGTCGACGTCGATCGCATCGGCGATGTGTATGAGCCGGACGTGTGTACCGGCCCGATCGAGCGCTGACTGTAGTGCGACCAGTTCCATTGTTTGAACAATCAAATTGTTTGGACTGCGCTCAACCAGCATAGTCCGGTCGAGCTACGTTCGATCGGACTGTGCTCAATCAGCATGGTTTGATTGTTATACCTAGGTGTGGACGTTCAAACCACAATAGTTTCCTTGCTAATTTGCACTAAAGCACAATGCATTGGATAGGTTTGTATGTTCAAATACACGCGGTCGAAATGTGCTTCATGCACACTGGACGGGGTGACGCGAGACGACTCTACTTTATGTGCTCGAAGTCGAGCAAGACCTGGTCATTTTCCTGAATAACAGCCCCCCCTCCCCCCTGCCCCCCGATCCAATTCCAGAACTACCCATGATTCCCGTCCGATTCTAGGATGAAAGAATCGGAATCGTGGGTACATGGAAGAATCGTGGAACCACGATTCCAGGAATTGGTGTGCACCCTTAACAGCCTGCCATTGGCATAGATACCGCCACATTTCCCGCCCCCTTTTTTTTTATTGTCTTGATTGCCCTCTGGGGAAAATACAGTGCTCTCCCTTCAGCACCTCTGACTCCCAGTCTTCTCACCCTCTTGACCTTATGCATGCTGACTTCATGGGCCCTCTTCCTCATGACTTTCTTAAGGAGTTATGGTTAATCACCCCACTTTTATACACTTCATTACCTATGTTTAGTAGTCCTACAACATCGTCACTTCCTAGAAGTTTACTCGTGTGTATGCACTTGTCACATCACCTTTTTCTCAGTGGAAAAATGTGATATCATGTTCTAGAATCATTATCATCCATTTTGTTTAAGATGGAAAATTATTTGGTATTGATTTCAAGAAAAACTCCTTTGCACTTTTTCTGGCATATGTATGGATTACGAAGTCGTCTTGGTTATATATGTTTGACCAAATGATGGTCTAATCTGTAGCAAGATACAAATGACAAATAGTGTAAGACTGTAGGACGAGTATCATTGTTTCTCATTGTTTGAGAGGACCGTACCTGTTATTCAGTCGAAGTCGACCCCCCCCCCCCCCCAAGTGAAAGTGCATTGCGGGGGTGTATCATGTAGTGTATCTGGAGGGGGACCGAATTGATACTCAAGTGTATTGATAAACTTTTTGTACAATTGTGCGTGGAATCGCGATACACTCCCCGATACACCCACCCAATACACTTTAGATGTTGGGGGGATGGGGGGAGGGAGCGATCGGGAAATACACAAGTATACATATTTCCTAGTGTCCACAGTACACTCCCCGATACACCCACCCAATACACTTTAGATGTTGGGGGGATGGGGGGAGGGAGCGATCGGGAAATACACAAGTATACATATTTCCTAGTGTCCACAGTACACTCCCCGATACACCCACCCAATACACTTTAGATGTTGGGGGGATGGGGGGAGGGAGCGATCGGGAAATACACAAGTATACATATTTCCTAGTGTCCACAGTACACTCCCCGATACACCCACCCAATACACTTTAGATGTTGGGGGGATGGGGGGAGGGAGCGATCGGGAAATACACAAGTATACATATTTCCTAGTGTCCACAGTACACTCCCCGATACACCCACCCAATACACTTTAGATGTTGGGGGGATGGGGGGAGGGAGCGATCGGGAAATACACAAGTATACATATTTCCTAGTGTCCACAGTACACTCCCCGATACAGTCCCCAGGTACATTCGGACCTTCGGGGGGGGGGGGGGGTCGACGATCCCCTCCCTCCCCCCCCCCCCTTCCCAAAAGTAGAAAGTGTATATGGTGAGTGTATCGGAAGGTGTATCTGCTTGACATGAGAAAAAATACACTTATGTATCATTTATAGAGTAGTTATGAGCTGATCGGATTCTTCAATCATTGTACATTGACGGTTATTGGAGAATCTAAATTTTTTTGACACAAACGCAAACAACTTTCATGCTGCTCGCATACTGCTCTATTGCCTTGTCGTAAACGAAGTAACAACTCTCCGATCGGTGACCCCTCCCCCCCCTCCAATCCTCGCGAGTGTATTGGGGGAGTGTATCACGTAGTGTATCGTGTGAACATACAAAAATGTCCATTTGTGTATCAGTGATTACGTCTGTGTAACTAGTCGGCCAAAGTTAATACTCCCCAACCACTTCATGTGATACCAGGGGGGGGGGGGTGGGGGGATGCTAGAGCGACGACAAAAAGACATGTCGTGCGACTTGTAAACAGCCGAGTGGGTGATCAGGACACCGCATATGCATGAAATCACCTCAATCAGAATTAAGGAAAAATCAATGTCAGCGATTTGTTTACAAGAATAGCATGAGGTTTTCAAAATGGACGAAGTAGGTAACAATGTGAATTCTGAAGCATCGAATTCATTTTTAGAGAATACATAGTTACCCGAAAAAATTCAGGGCATGTTTTGTTAGGAAAGTTCAGTGAAAACCTCCTTGTCATGTTCATTAAACTAATTGTGAATGTGATTCGAAGAAGAAATTTCTAAGAAACATTGTTAATTGACTAGGGTATCTTCCTAGAACGATCCTGACCATATGTTGTCGTCATGTACACATCTTGTAAAGTGTGTGGATTTGGGGTGATTTGGCATAAATGTTCTTAAGGGTCTAGGTTGATTTGTGTTCTGCTTTAGAGATGAATCCTCTCACTACCGTCAGGTCTTTGCCCATCACCACAAAACCGACGCCACTGAATTCCTTAAATCTTTGCTTCCTCAGGCTGAACGTGCTGCACGTAGCCACCAACTTTGTATTTTTTGTTGTGATCGTGGTGGTGAGTTTCTCGGCCCCACCTCTTGTCTCCTCGAGTCCAAAGGTGTCTGCATGGAACCGTTTCCCCCTTCACATCCCAACTAAACAGTGTGCCTGAATGTTAGAACCGCACTCTAGCTAACGTTGTCTACTCTCTTCGTACAACCTCAAGGAAACCTCCTCTGTTTGCCTCTTCAGTCATGTAGTACATGACATGGGTGTGGAACCGTGTTCCTCACATACCTCTCTCACATGATATCACACTCTTTGAACCCTGGACCAGTCGCCATGCTAACTTGCGTCTTGTGCGCGTTTGGGGTTGTGTCGTGACCATTCAGTTTTGCAAAGATCATCGTGAGGGCAAACTGACTCATCGCGGTCGTCTGTGAATTTTCATTAGTATATCCCCTGTCTCAAAATCCTGAAAGTTATAGGATGCATCCTGCCACCGTGTCATTGAATCTTGCAATGCCCTTTTCTTTGAGGACGTACTTGAACGTGACCTTTCCCGCCTTCCCTCTCTTACCTCTCTTGCCTCTCTTGCCCCAATCTCTCAGCTTGGGGGAGGTCCTATGGTGTCTGTACCTGTTTCTACGCAGCCTGTCTCCATTGTACCCTCAGCCCGGGACACCAATCTCGTTCCTGCTCCTCTTCCAAGCTCAATCATTGTCCTCTTGCTCTTGTCTTTCTCTCTCATCTACTGCTTCCTCTTTTACCCTTTCTTCCTCACCTGCAGCCTCTCCTTCTCCACCTATTGTACCCTGTACGAGCCCCCTGCTTGCACCAATCTCTCCAGCCTCTCCTGTGGACTCTCTTGAACAAGTTCTCCTTGAATCCATGTCTCCTCCTCGGCCTCCATGTCCTACTCGTCCCTCTAAGTCTGCCGCTCACCCGGTCTCTCACTACCTGCGTGTTGGTTGCATGCGTATCCTCCCTAAAAAAAGTCATGAGCCCACCACCACCTCTCGAGGCCCTTACACATTTGGCCCCACAGCTCCAGGTCAGAATGTGCAGTACGGTGAGCCCAGAATTTGTGCCCTTGGGCTCACCATGTCAGCCGAACTGTCGGCCTCTGTGTCAGCGATGAACCCAACCTTTGCTGGTGGGTACTCTGTCATGGAGCACGAGATTCATCATGCTCTCAGCATCTTCATCTCTGGATATGTTGCCCGATTTTTTGCCACTACAAGTCTCTCACTACTGCCTACAGAGCCTGTTACAGTCCACGAGGCTCACAAAGCTGCTGACTCCTCTCTGTAGGAAGCAGGCATGCACGATGAAATCATAGCATGTGCTGAGCAGTGTGTATATGACCTTGTGGATCTTCCCCCTCGCAGCCATGCTATTTCATCCAAGTGAGTCTATCGTCATTCACAAAATCCAGATAACACATTCAAGCGCAACAAGGCATGCTTCACAACCAAGGGATTCTCCCAGATTCTTTGCATTGATTTTATGAGACATTTGCCCCTATAGTTCCATGCACCACTGCATGAGCCCTTCTCAGCCTTGTTGCTGAACAAGATATGGAACTTGAGCAAATGTATGTGAACAATTCCTTTCTTCATGGAAGGCTGGATGAAGACATTCACATGATTCAACCTCTCAGGTTCACAGATCCCACCAACAAGGTGAGCAACTGGGCAAAGCCTTGTACGGCCTCAAGAGGTTGCCACACTCTGAAAACTAGAAGATAACATCCACGCTTGAGGAAGTTGTCTTTTGTAGGAGCACTGTCGACCTTGTCTTATTTCTCATTGCACCGTCTTCCCCACTTGTTTCCATCCTTGTGTACGTAGATGATCTGCTCATTGCATCTCCCAGTCAAGCTGCTGTTCAAGGGGCCAAAATACTCCTTGAGTGAGCTTACACAATGAAAGATCTTGGTCCAGCCCAAGTTTTTCCGGGCATAGAGCTTGAGCGTAATCACGCAAAATGGACATGTGCACCAGGCTGCATGTGTTTACAGTCCGGGGGAGCGCTTCACCCTCTTGATTTTTTCTCTTCCCTCAGCTTCCACGTCGATGACCCCAGCAGGACAGACCCTGCTAAAGTTAATGGAAAACCGCAAGCTGGGGGAGACAGTCACGTAACAGAATTCCTACCAATTGTCATTGGTTCTCTCATGTACCTTGACACCACCAATTGAGCTGATGTAGTCTTTGTAATGAAGATTTTGTCATTGTTCTCTCAGTGTCCCAGGAGGTGGCACCTTGATGTGGCACTTCGTGTGGTGCGATACGCGCTCTCAACCCCATACTTGGGTCTGTTCTTCAGAGCACATCCCTCACTTGTCATTGGATTTACAGATAGTAATGGGGCTCATGATGCATATTTAGGCAGTCACACATGCCATAACTTTCTGGTTGGTGACACTGCCATGTCATTGGAAAGTGGCAAACAATGGTGTGTGAATGAGGCCAAGTATGTAGCTCTTAGTGCGAGTACATGTGAGACTATTTGGCTTTGCCGTTTGCTGCAGCAGCTACGTGTTCCTATCCACTGCATCAAATTGCCTCGTGACCAACAGAGCACAAAGGCAATCAGTGAAAATGATGGTACACATTACTCTCACAAAAAATCATCATTGTTGAGTATCACGTTGTGCATGAGTGCATTGCCGCCGGCTTGGTTTGAGTCGTCTGGGTGGACACACGGTCACAGCGTGCTGAATTTCTCACCGAGACAATGAACATAAATGTCTTCAAGTTTGGCATTCACGCTGTTGGCCTGGCCTGCTCTCATGAAGCCGCTTGATCATTGTCTCCCTCTTCGTGTCCTGACTGATACTGGTGCCTCTTTACATGGGTGGGCTGTGACTGCAGGAGTGTTTATGTTCGTGGTTAAAGTCGTAACCCACAACACCTGTAATGCCCCTTGTCTGGCTTTACATGCTCCTTCCAACCACATTGTGTGCAGGAGACTAAGTGGATAATTGTGCTGAAGCTCTTCTCACAAGATGGATACCTACATGAAGGATCTCTCACACTCCATCAGCAGTAGGAGTTTCCCAAACAGTGGCTCATAGCCACTTAATGTCTCTCCTTCTTGATGAACACTTACTCATGGGAACTTTGGCCCTTAGACACTTCAGGATGCCAGGGCCACCTCCAGAATTGTTGTCGTTGTGAAGAATTGGATTGTTTTGGCAAGCCAGGTGCTGATCCTTAGGGGGAAATCTGATCAGGCTAGCCCTTTATTGTGGTGATTAGTTGCCCTTGGCAGGGGGTGGAGGGGGAGGGAAGGGGGGGGGGGGGGGGGGGGGGGGGGGGGGGGAGGGCGTATCGTCCACACCCTCCCCCTAAAAAGTGACAAGTGTACTGAATGTGTACATCGGTAACTAAAGTGGATAAACAACAAAAAGAACACTCAACAGTATTTTCTTTAAAAAAAAAGAAGCAAGAACTTGCTTATGCGCTCGATTTGCTTTAGGAATGTCAAAAACGGCACCACGACTCAAAGTCTCCCCTCCCCCACCCCGAAGACACATCAAGTGAATTGGGGGAGTTTCTTTTGGCGATGTCTCTTGCATACACTCCAAAACACACAATTGCATATGTACACTTGGAAAGCAAGTCGACCCCCCTCCAGATGCACGGCCTGATACACATCCCTGATACACTTGACTTGGGAT
>SZWC01001743.1:6484-29146 GCA_023375785.1 Penium margaritaceum | reverse complement strand
GGGGGGGGGAGGAGGGGTCCCGCTTAACCGTTGACACCTGCCGCTTGAGTGTTGAGTCACCCATTTGCACACATAAAATCCATGTTAGGTGTTGGCAGAATCAAGTATAAGTATACGTCTGCTCCTATTTTACAGACATAGAATAATGTTTTGTAAAGCACAGAAGTGAATTTTATTCTTCAGAAAACATGTGCTGAATTTATCTGAAAAAGAGATCCTATGTTTACAAAGTTAGAATTTTCTAAGTGCATCCTGTTCTCAAGAAAGTTCAGTGAAATTCTTGTATTCATGTGAATTGAATCTAGTGTGTACATGATTGTAGCAAGCAATTTCTAGGAAATATTATTAATGTTCCGGTGTTTTATTCAAAGGATCCTCACCATATGTTGCATTCTTGCACACTCATTATTCAGTGTGTGCATTTGGGATGATTGAGCACAAATGGCCTCTCGCCTTGTCAGCACCATGCTCACCGACTCTCATTCTTTGAACTCCACACTCTCACCATTTTCAAACTCCTTGAGCAAGGTATCATGGGCTGTTGCGCACCCCATTTGGGGCTCTTTACATGACATTGCACATCTGGCAAGTAGTTCCTATGCTTTCATTTTCCTACTAGATTAACTACATACAGGAGATTGAGTTCCATGGCCACTGCAGGAGCCTTACCACACAAGATCAAGGGTACACTAGTGACTTGCGTAGCTCTAGGCAGCAGCCACTAGCTCCATCAGTGTGGCCTATGGCCAATGAATTTGTGCTACGTTATCATTGAATTTTTTGTTTTCCTCATGGCAGAGGCATGAACTCGTACACTTTAGAATGCCTTGGTCTATATCCAAACCTGCATGTGGGTGTTGGAGGAGTTGCATTACAGACGCTGGTGCTGATCCATAGGATGGCACCATGCCAGATTCATTCAGTCCATTGGTGAATAAATGCCCCGAATGTTTTCTCAGTGGTCCAGCTTGAGCCCCGGGTGACGGCACATCCTCGCTATGTGAGATGCATGAGTGGGGTGCATGCTCACCGGTGTGCCCTGTGTCTCGCTCTCCTAAACTCCATAATTTTCAACTCTTGTTAGATGAAAATTCTACTAAGTTCCACTAGCTTTTCCCATAGCACTATTGGTGTGGGATTATCTCTATATCCCTGCTCTCTTTTGACCTTATGAACTTGCACCATCATGAGAAACTACAGAAGGTGAGTGGTTCCCCTTGTCTTTCTTTACGTGCTACTTCCTACCACACTGTGCACAGGAGATGAAATGGGTAACTGTGCCAAATTTTCTGCTACAACATGGAGGTTCATGAGAAGGACCTCTCACACTCCATCAGCAGCAGCTTTTTCCCAAGCAGTGGGACCCCATGGCCTAACAGTGTTGGCCACTGGTATGAGCTAATACCAGAAGTTAGTAAAGATGCTGCATCTCTTCCTCTTCACTCATCTACTCTGGCTTGTCTGATCTAACAGCAGCAGCAGCATGGGCTGCTCCTCTGTTGGCTGTACCCAGCACACTACATCCCCATGCCTAAGTGAGGCCTCCTGACCTGATGGTGGAGACGAGCAACACCGAACATCCCTTTGATCCTCATCTTGATCAGGCAAGGGCAGACCCAAAAGCCATTGAGACGCCCACACTCGACTAACAGTGGGTTTGTCCAGAAAACAAGAAAACCAACAAGCCGCTCTGGATGCAGAGGCTTTCTTTGTGCCACTTCCGTGAAGACATTTGATGCCTGGAGGAGGCATGTGATTCCAAGATAGAATCTCTGCTGCACAAAACCGAATCTCTGTCTTTGACCCTTCCAGGTATGCATCCCACTTGCCAGTAAACCAGATCCTGATAGCACCTCCGACTCGCCAGCCAGTATGGCAAGAGACACAGAGCAGCCTGTACACATCCCACTTCTTCCTGCCTTCACTGACTCTCCTTATCCTTTCTGGTGCCATCTTGGACGCAGACCAGGTGCTGCTAGTTCCACCAGGCTAGCCCCCTGACATTGGTTCACTCAATGAGTTGAAAGCTGCAAGTCTCACAGACAGGTGGAACAACCTCCAAGACAAGCGTCTCCATGGCACAACAGTGGTCGTTGTGGCCACAACATCCTCTTCTTCCTCCTCCTCATCTACTTCTGCTACCAAATCTACCTCCTCAACTGCCACAGCCCATTCCACTCTTGGAATAGGCCGTGGTCATGGAGGCAACAACCGCGGTCAAGGCCGGGGTCATGGTCAAGGCCGACCAGGCACCGGCAGCTCACACACTCAGTCACCTGCTGTAAATTTGTGGTTGTTGGACACTCTGCACCCAAGTTCACAGCCCCCCATGATGATATGAGCCTTGCATCTGGAATGTGTTGCTCATTGGGCTCGCACGAGTGTCTCCTTATTTCTCACCATGGCTACTAACATTTCTGTTACCAAACCCTCCACCTCCTCCACCCCGACAACTATTGCACCTGACCCTGCCTGCATTGCACGTACAGCTAGCCCGGTGCCTGGGTGGGACTAGGTCCCACCTCCCCTAGGACCATCCTACTATGGGCCGTCCTCCTCTTAGTACAATCCCCCACCCTGGTCTCAGGTCAGTGTCAGCTTCCAAGAGGCGTGCTCCAGTGATTGCTTCCCCAACTGTCGCAGTTCCAAAGAGCGTGCTCTCAAGAAAATTCTCACAGAATTTCTCCATCTTCATGATCAGGGAGATGAGGATATGATGGGCACGTCTTGTACTCTTGTCTGTGAGTTGGATGAGCCCTTCGCGGTGCGTCGTCTCGGGGGGTCCAAACCTATGCGTCTCATGCATGTTCATGGATAGAGAAGTAGCAGTATCACACATTCCCAAGTATTCTCAAACAAGTCGTCTCTCCCTCTGGCACATTTTCTGTGTGTCTTGCAATTCCATATTCTCGTGCCTCCCATGGCTTCTTGATTATTGAATCAGGAGTCACCCATCAAATTACATGTTATAGTTCCTCTTTCATGCCTCTTGGTCCTGTGTGCTCCGTCCGTTTTGTCTGCACTGGCTCCGGCCACCTCCTTCCCATCCAAGGTGTCGACGACATTCGTTTTACTAGACCAGGTGGTGATCTTTCTTGCCAGACGTCCTCCATGTACCTGATTTGGAAGTCAGCTTGCTATAGTTCACTCCCCTTGATGATTAGGGCATGGACTTCTCGTCGAACCGTGGCCTCGGCAAAGTTTCAGCTCTTTTCTCAGGAAGTATTGTGCTCGGGGATTTAACCTGGCCCACCAAACAGCATACATCTTATGTATTTCAGGGTGCTTCCACCAACAGTGGCATTTCTTGTGTGATTCTAATCATCAGATGTTCTCTTCCCTCTTGTGCACTCTACATGAAGGGAGCTTGCATTACTTCGGTGAAGAGTTGTTGTTGGGCCGTCTTTCTTTCTCTGCCAAGAGGGAGCTGTACTATTCTTGGCGATGCAGGGATAAGGTGTTCTTGGAGGAGGGGGGGGGAATGTAGCCAGGATATTCGGGATGTGGTTATGTGGTGGTTGGTCCCATCTCTCTTGCCATAGGCTGTGGAATATGGTGGCGCGTGTGATTTTCCAAATTCTACGCTTGTTGGAAGGACCGGTGGGTCCTAGAAGGATGCTGGACAGAGTAGGTACAATCTTGGTATAGAATGTAGTAAAAAGGAAGCTGGGGAATTCTATGATTTGTTGGATGTCACCACATTGCACAGCGCAGTGCTCAATTGTTTCTGGTTCGTTACAACATGTGCGCAGTGGGGACGAGGCGGGGGGGAGGAAGCGGTGTATTTGGTTGACTTGGGTGGAACTGTGAATGATTCAGAGCATGACATCTTGTGGAAGTAAGAGGAGGGGGTATTGAGGAAGCTATCATGGATGTATTGCCACTAGAAAACAGTGTTGGGATACTCTGCTTCCTATCTTTGTTTATATGTTGCTTAGGGTTTTTCATGTAATAGGACGGTTCTGTAGATATCGTGAAGGGATGGATTTCAATTCTTTATTCTGCAGCTAGGGATGCCGGGCTGGTGTGGTGTGCCTAGAAAGCATCTCCTTTTGATATAAAGTACGGCCCGAGAAAAGGCCGGGGTTGGGCCCATGGGTGACCAGACAGACGACCCGTGACGAGGTAGGCTTATGGGGAGTAACCCTAGATTCCAGGTCCTCGCTGTCGTAGCCTATAAATGATGGTGAGAGGAAAGGGTACATCTGTAGATATCCATTAGGAGATCGGATTGGTCATTATGGAAACCAAAGAGAGAAGGAGGTGCTGTCGGAAGTCCCCAAGCACTTGTGTCTGGCTCAGGCTGGGTGTCTTCACGAGCATCTGGAAGAATAGTTCAAGGTTGAAGAGGTACCTCACCTGTATCAAAGAGGTGAGGAGGAACCATTCTCGAGGTTGGATGCAGAAGGTTTGGGAGTTTGGTTAGAGGAGGTATCTATTCTAGGTTACATATTCTAGGGAGATGTCTTGACAAGTGAGATTTGGGAGGAGGATTGTGTAGTTGATGTGTAAGAAACAAGAGAGGTTTCTTCTCCATTATGTTCGAGGATAAAGGTTGCGGATGTTGAATATTTCTGGGTGAGAGAGGAAGAAGTGTTGTTTTTAAGCAGGCGTTGGGCCTGTGAAAGCGTTTGCCTCCATTTGTCTCATGGTGGCTTTGGGTACTCGGAGATCCATTTTGTGCTTTTGCGCTTGGATGAAGTGGGAGGGTTACTTATATGCTAGTCATTGGTCCGTGCGTGGGTCAATGATAGTTTTTTGGGTGTAGATATGGAAAAATATTTGGGGGTCTGTAGGGGATGTGTGGGAGGAGAGGATTTGCATGAGGGCATTGGATAGAGAGTTGAGGTGATCTAAGATGGACAAGTAGTACAGGAACTTTGGGTTCAGATAAGTTTTTTGTCTCAACCTCTTTTGTTCGGAGTGGGCTCTAGAAGTTGTTCTGGAGGGGAATGGCTACTTTGATCTTACTCACGATTGGATCCCATGGTGTCCTAGTCATTAGTGTGGAATGGAATTGGATTCCTAGAATGCGGACTGGACCATGTGTCATTGGGAAGGTGGTCGGATTGGGATGTAATTGTGTTGGCCACTAGGGAGGATGGCGGTTTTGGCGGAGCTTACTTTGAGGCATGTGTGGTTAGTAATCTTTTGGAATAGCTGTCGGGTTTTTACTCCGTTCTTGGAAAAAATAAATTTGAAGGGTTTTGATGGCCCTTTGGTTTGCGGGATTTCACGGTTATGCGGTTTGGACTCACAAACGTCCTTGCAACATCTATGGCAGTGATGAAGAAAATCTTCCGCTCGTACCTCGACGACATTGTCGTCATGTACCTCGATGACATCTTGGTGTACAGCCCCATTGTGGAGGAGCACAATGGACATCTTTAAAACGTTCTTGGAGTTTTACAAATAGAGGCAATTTTCAGGAAACTCTCAAAATGAGCCTTTGTTCACCGTTCAATTGAGTTTCTAAGCCACATTATTGGTGGCACGCATATCACCATGGACCTGAAAAAGGTGGAGGCAGTCTCTGATTGGCTGACATCCACAAATACTCAGATGTCCAACGACTTTTGGACTTCTGCAACTACCTGTACTCTCTCATGAATTCGTAGCATTAACTGCCAAGGAATTCTTTCCGGCTTATTCAATGGATGGGGACCATGTTCTGAGCCTCTTTCAAACTGGTCTGTGCAAAAAAATCCCTCCTATATTCGAAACGTCCTGCTCATGTCCGCATTGGCGCATGGCAACTCGGCTGCTTGAGTTCAGACTTCTGGACTCGAGTTGCCAGATCGACAAACGACCCAATGTCTCTTGCCCGTATGAAAGTGTGAGCGGCATGGCCGTTCTGCGACCTCCGTCCCCCTATGTTACGTACCAGACGTACATGAGTCCCTGATCTTATAGTGTGGGCATTTCTGTTATTACACAAACAGCCCATCGCGTCGCAAGGACCAAGATGTTCACTCCGACGGCCGAGGGCAAACTGGCCAACTGCCGGGCCCCAGTGGATATTCCGGAACCTTCTTGCAGCTTCGACCATTCTTACAAACCTACGAACAGAAGTATCACGAAGTCAAGAAGTCATGACTTCGTCATGACTTCTTGATGACTTCTTGACGACTCCCGAAAAATTTGAATTTATAGAGATGCATCGCACATCTTCACCGTTGATTCTCAAAGACCCCCGACTTCTGGGCGGACCTTCTTGAATCCAACCACTCACAACGCAACTCCACACATGTCGCTCGACATCCGGCCCAATGACCCTGACTATGTTTCATTCGTAACTCGTCACTTGCGTATACATGTTCGATCGATTCGACACCTGTCATTGAAGTACACTTACCACTTATTATAGATTGCTCAAATGAACCAAATTCTAAATCGTATTTTGCCTCACAACTTCCACCTGTTCACCATCTACGCTCCGTTTGGTGTAACACTTGGTATCACAGCACAGCGGTGCTCGAGAGGCATCTGACAACATTACCCATCTGGAGGACTACCTCGCACAAGTCTTCAGCGCATCTTGCACGTCAAGACTTCGCAGACTTTGCGACTACAACGTGAAGCGGGCGAGCGCAACCGACAACAAGCAGCGGGTCTTCGACGACGAGTTCGGTGATGGAGCAGGACGTGCCAATGCACGCGGATCCCAAAGCGATAACGAACGCTGGTGTGGCAGGCTTTGCGGCAGCTGGAACTGCCCCTACGGCCTCGGCAACGAATCCAATCACGGATCCAACAGCAATGAACCAGCTGCCCCTACCGACAGCCTCGATGACGACAAGAGGGATGACAGATGGCACTAGATGACATGCGTGAATCAACGAGGAACTGGCAAACATGATCTCCGTCCTCAAAGGGATCAACAACCACGTACTCCAACAACTCAACGACGGGATGGATGCCCTTCGCAACGCAAGCGCGCGTGAATCTGTGCTCATCAAGAGAAATTCCCAACTTTCAAGCAAACCCAAAACTTATCCAGCTCCACCAAAACTGTTCGATCCTAAAAACTCAAGAGGACCAACGGTTTGGATATGGCTGAAGAGTTTGGAGGTGTACTTCAATGTTGCAGGGGTTGAGGGCGATCAAAAGAGAATTGATCTCGCGGCCGCGCTTTTGTGCGGCAAGGCGTTAAGTTGGTGGTCCGACCTAAAGACCATACAACGGCAGCAAGAGACCGGTGGAGCATCATCAACCCTACGGTGTAGGGTTGCCACGTTGGTCATTAAATCTGGTCGGCGGGTGAGTGCGTGCGCCGGATTGGTTTTTCCTTGCCGGTACTGGATTTTGTAGTCAAACCCGGATTCAAGGAACTCCATCCTTCGGGTTTGACATCGGCTGAGATTCAGCTGCGTCTTCAAATGTTTCAACGCGTGGTGGTCGGTGCGCACGATGCATCGGTGACAGTCCAGGTAGCATCGCCACGCCTTAAACACGTGCACGACGGCCAGCATCTCTTTTTCGTGGACCGCGTAGTTGAATTCCAGTACTCGCAATTTTTTATACATGTAGGCAACCGGTTGTTTGCCGTTGCCATTGTCTTGTAGAAGAATCATGCCAATGGCTTGGTCGGATGCATCCGTAGCCATGACATAGTCGATCGTCAAATTGCACATAATTCCCGGGAGGCGGAGGAGGGACAAGGAAAAACCGGAGGAGGGACATCTCCTGGTGGCAGTCGGGAGTTTTTCCTTGTCCCTCCTCCGCCTCCCATTCAAGTGGACAAAGACATGGAGTACATCATTGAGGACATCCTTGGCCATTGACGATGAGGCAAGACGACAAAACATCTCGTCAAGTGGCACAGCTATGATGCCGCGCATAACAACTGGGAGCCCTACGACAACCTCCGAGACGTCGATCATCTTGTCCATGGCTACTACCGCTGTCTCCGGGCCACATCTATGTACGCGTCGGGACGTCGCCACTAAATGGGGAGGAAGTGTTATGTACCAGACGTACACAAGTTCCTAATCTTTGAGATTGGGCATTTCTGTCATTACACAAACAGTCCATCGCATCGCGAGGACGGGGATATTGACTCCGACGGCTGAGGGTACACTGGCCAACTATCCCACCCCCAATGGATATTCCCCAACCTTCTGACAGCTTTGACCATTCTTGCAAACCTACAAACAGGAGTATTACGGCCTTTGGGACAACTTCTCAACGACTCTCAACAACTCTGGATTTATAAAGATCCATTGCGCATCTTCACCGTTGATTCTTGAAGACCCCCAAGTTATAGGCTGACCTTCTTGAATCCAACCACTCATGATGCAACTCCACACACGTCGCTCGACATCCGACCCAACGACCACGACTATGCTTCATTCGTAACTTGTCACTTGTATGTATATATTTTCGATTGATTTGACACTTGTCATCAAAGTACACTTACCGCTTATTATAAACTGCTCAAGTGTCTTAAATTCTAAATCGTGTTTTGCCTTGCAACTTCCATCTATTCACCATCTACACTCTGTTCGGCATAACACCCTCGATGAGACCGTTTTGCACAATTTGTTATAAACAAGCATCAGCCGGCCACCAATTCCTGGACTGCTGCTATTCAACTACATAACACACGAAAAACAAATGCTCAGATTCATGCACACATTGAAGATATGACGGTACTATGTGGAGTGTCGGCAATGCATCATCCACACCGACCATCACACACTGAAATCCCTTAAGACTTAACCAAATCTGAGCCGTCAACAAATTCAATGGATGGATTTCCTCGAGTCCAACTTAAACTATAGCATCGAGTACTGAAAAGGAAAACTAATATGGCGAATGCTTGGAGTCGGTGACCAGATTTGATGGGGAAGATCGACACACTACTCGTCGAGCAAGACCCAAACCTTGTGAGGCTGTTCGCGAATGGATACAAGGTGTTTGGCAGAATGCTACAACATTGGTCCAAGTGGACACTCCATCAAAGACAAGACGCTCAAGAAACTGGCATAGCACTATTGGTGGGACGAGATGTTGACTGATGTGTTAGCCTTATGTACATCATGCGACAACTAACAGAGACAAAAATCTCGCAACACAAGGCCACCAAGACTACTTCAACCGCTAACTTATCCAACAAAACCATGGGTCAGCATCAGGATGGGCTTCGTGACAGGATTGTTTGCCCCTCCTCAGGGGTATGACGCCATCGACGTGGTGGTGAACACAGTTTCTAGAACGTCGCACGTCACCCCGACCACTGCTACTGCAGAAAGAGCAGTACCATTGTTTCTAAACCAGATCGTACGACTACATGGGGTGCCACGTACCATCATCAGTGATAGAGACGGCCGCTTCATTAGCCGTTTTAGGTATGAACTGGTGATGCGTTCGGCACTTGGATCCAGGTACCAACAATGTTCCATCCTCAAACTGACAGGGAAACAAAGCGGACCAAGAAAACTTTCGAGCAACTTCTTCGCATGTTATGGAAGCCGCACGGCACCAGCTAGGCAGTCAAGCTGCCGATAGCCACACTTGCATACAAATCATCACCTTCCACCACAACGAGTAAAACTCCATCCTTAGTGGCCTGCGACAAACTTCCCGCCACACCGGCTAGATTATAAAGCCAAAGAAACAATCGTGGGGTCGATATTCAAGGCATGGATTCTTCAAGCGTCTAGGAGGAAATGCGACAAACTCCTGCAAAAACTCAAGCAGCTATGAAGCAAGTAGCAAACTCCCATTACAGCAATGACGTGTTCAGCGCTGGTGATCGCTAGCTCCTAAGTTCGGCGAACATCAAACTTCGATGAAAGGACTCTGAAAAGATCAAGCCCCACTCGTTAGGACGGGTTGTGACCCTTGTTGTTTCTCGCCTTCGCATGCCTAACAACATGGTGATGCGTCATGTTTTCCTCATCAGCAAGCTCTAGCAATATCTTGACCCAAGTACAAACTTCCTCGGTAGAGACTTCGCACCTCCACTCCTTACACTAGTAGATGGGGATACAGAGTACGTAATAGGATGTAACCTTAACCTAAGACATGGACATTGTGGAAAAAGGACATAGTATCTAGTGAAGTGGCACGACTGTGACGCCGTGTAAAGTTGTTTGGAACTCTACAAAAACCTACAAGATGTGGATCCCCTGATTGACGGCTATTGTCGAGATCACCAGCCTACGTTTGCTAACATGCCTAGACGTTGTGGCTCAATGGGGGGAACGTTATGTCACTAACGTACACAAGTCCCTAACCTCCACAAGTGGCCATTTCTGTCATTACATTTGTGGCCCACTGGGCGTCAACCTCGGGGTCTTACGCCGCTCAGCAAAGGGTTTTTTTGCACCTGCCTCGACGCCTGATGTTTTGTTCCAGACGTTTTTTACAACTTTGACCACATTTCAGAATGGTCGACAGAAGTGACAAAACCATATGGATGTTTTGATATTATATTGTCGCCTTTCTGAAGGCGTTGCATCTTTAAAAATCTGCGCTTTGATATTCTTGAAGCCCCCCAATTTTTTCATCGTGCTTCTCAAAGCAGCTACTCACGGCGCGACCCAGCACACGTTGGAAGAAGGACAGATTATCTGGTGAAGTGGCACGACTGTGACGCCGTGTAAAACTACTGGGAACCCCACAAAAACCTACAAGATGTGGATCCCCTGATTGACGGCTATTGTCGCCATCACCTGCTTACTTTTTCTAACATGCTTAGACGTTGTGGCTCAATGGGGGGAATGTTAGGTCCCTAACCTACACGAGTCTCTAACCTCCACGAGTGACCATTTCTTTCATTACATTCGTGGCCCACTGGGCGTCGACCTCAGGGTCTTACGCCACTCAGCGAAGGGTATTTTTGCACCTGCCTCGACGTCCGGTGTTTCATTCCAAAAGTTTTTGACAACTTTGACCACAGTTCAAAATGGTCAACAAAAGTGACGGAACCATATCGTTGTTTTTGTATTTTTTTTTGCCGTTATGACGGCGTTGGATCTTTAAAAATCTGCGCCTTGATATTCTTGAAGCCCCCCACTTTATTCATAGTGCTTCTCAAAGCAGCTACTCACGGCGTGACCGAGCACACATTGCTCGGATCCAACGTCGAGGACCCAACATATGCTTCTTTCAGATTCACATGATTGTGCATGTTTGTTAGAATCACTTGACACTTTTCATCAAATTACTCTTACTAATTAATACAAATCATCCATTAACCTATTTCCTTGAATCATATTTCTTTTTGCATCTCATCCTTATGTGTTATGCACTTGAAGTAAACAAGTCTCTAACCTGTCGAGACCTTGATTTTTTGCCTTGATGGTTGAGGGCAATTCAGCTAAATATCCTCACCCTCCGGCGACCCTTCTTGCACTTTTTGACAACTTTGACCACTTACGAGAACCTATGACAGAAGTGTCATGACCTTTCAATCAACTTCTCCATGCATCAAGACATACCTCGATTTGTAAATATTCATCTTGCATCTTCACCGTCGATCCTCAAAGAACCCCGACTTCTCGGTGGAGCCTCTCAAATCCCACTACTCACGACACTTCTCCACATGCGTCGCTTGACAATCGACCGATTGATTCCGACGATGCTTCATTCGTAACTTGACACGTGTATACATATATTTGACAACTTCAACACTTGTCATTGAAGTACACTTCCCGCTAATTACAAATTGCTCTAGTGTCCCAAACTCTAAATTGTGTTTTGTCTTGCAACTTGTACCTGTTCACCGCCTACACTCCGTTCACCAAAACACTTGGTATTAGAGCGCAACGTTACTGGAGAGGTATTTGAATACTTTATCCATCTGGGGAACTACCTTGCACAAGCTATCAGCACATCTCCCATGCCAAGACTTTGTAGAATTCATGACTACGATGTGAAACGAGCAAGCACATTCGACGACTAGCAGCGGATCCTCAACAACGACTTTGGCGATGGAGGAGCAGAACGTGCCTATGCACACGAATCCTGAAGCGGTAGCGAACGCTAGCGTGGCAGGCTACGCTGTAGCTGGATCAATCCCTATGGTTCCGACGAGATCCCGGTTGTGGATCCAACGGCAGTAAACCAGCCGCCCCTACCGAAGGCCTCGACGAAGACATTAGGAAGGACAGGAGGAACCGGACAATAGGCATAGATCAACGAGGAACTGGCAAACCGTATCATCATGCTCAAGGGGATCAACAGCCATATTCTCCAACAGCTCAACTTTGCAATGGAGGCTCTTCCTAATGCAAGCGCAAGAGAAGCGGTGCTCATCAAGAGAAATACCCAACTCTCGAGCGAACCCTGAATTTGTCCGGCCCCACCAGAACCATTCACTCTGGCAAACTCCAAAGGACTGACAGTTTTGATGTGGATGATGAGTTTGGAGGGGTACTGCATCGCTAGAGGGGTCAACAACGAACAAAAATAGATTGAGCTCATGGCCGCACTTTTGCATGGCAAGGCGCTAAGTTGGTGGTCTGATCTAAAGGCCATCCAACGGCAGTAGGAGACCGATGGAGTCTCATTAACGTCCAACACCGTCTGTCTCATAGCGTCGACCGTAGGTGTTCAACCATTGGAGAAAATCAACATGTAATGACAAGACGCGCTGACGCCACCAACTCACTGGAAAGAATCCTTGCGCACGATGCTCGCATGAATTGGACGGCTGAACGACAAGTCTGACGCATGGTACAAGCTCCAGCGTCTCTGTCAATAGTCTAGTGTGGCAGAGTATACGCAGAGTTTCCGTAAGATCATCACTGGTGCAGACATCTCCCCTTACAAGCTCTGCTTTCACTACAACGGCCTCAAATGAGACATCTGACGAGGAATTGTCATTTTTTGCATCCAAAATGACTTACCATAGATGATCGCAGTAGTAGAAAGCATCGACACCGCCAACTACAAAGCTGAGGTCCATGATTCCTACAGCTGGCAACATCCCAACCACAATTATTGTAGGAATAGAAAAGGCCAATCGGGAGACTCCTCGACTCCGATGGAAGTAGACACCATCGACTACAGAGATACACGCACCTGCTAAAACTTCAAAAAAAAAGTCAGGCACATGACTTGCAACCTCTGAAGCAAACAGCAGGCCAAAAAGAGGAGGACGTCATAGAAAAATGAGTCGGAAACAACAAAGGGCAAGAGTGAAAGGTGCCAATCTTGCCCGTAAGGAGCAATTTGCAACAAGCGATCACCCATTTGGACGTCCTACAATGTCGCAGAGGGTGTCTGAGATCACAAAGTTCGACGAGGGATATGAAGACAACCAACCAGCGATAATGCTAAAGGTTTAACCTCGAGGGTGGAAGAGTCGCAAAGCAGTACCGACACTATTTGATGGGGGAGCTTCTCACAGCTTTGTAAGCAACGTCACGGTGTGCTAGCTAGGTTTGTAGATCAAACCAGTGGTGTTTAAAGGGAAACCCGTCGATGAAAGATTGTAAACACGGAGAATCCAAGAACCAATACGACCACAAGTGGGAAATCTGCAAGATATAACAGTCAAGAGGTCATATCCATTCAATTACCACAAAAATCATTCTCGAACAAGCTTTCCTATCTTGACACAATCTACAGATCCATTGGAACATTGGCAACTCTATGTGGAAATAGATGGCGCCAAAAGACGACTTCTATATGTGGGATGGAAGACGACAGTGGAAGCAACCGAGGTGGAAGCAGCAGAACTAGCCGTGTTAGCCGAAATGCGACAACCTGTGTAGTCAATATCGCTCAACGTGGCCAAACACTACATACGATGAGGAGCTCGTGCGTGGCTTGTACAACCTCAAGCCAATTGTGGAAGCAAAAGTGGCAACAGCTGACTCATCGGCCTCATCACCATCAACAAAGTTCGCGATGGTACCCGAAGAGTTCGCACCACTCATCTTAGAGTTTACAATTGTCTTCCGCAACGAACTGCCAACGACACTACCACCTCAACGTGACATCGACCATCCGATTCAGCTGAAGCCGTGCAGCTGACCCAAAGTTCGAGGGACCTATCAGATGAGCCACCACAAGCCGGCCGAGTTGAACATGAAGCTCGACGAGATGCTCCGTCAAGGGTTCATCAACCCATCCACATCACCGTACGTCAAACCAACAGTATTCGTGAAAAAGGAAACTGGCAGACTGCGGATGCACATGGACTACAGGGCGTTACACGATGCTACCATAAAAAATTGTTATCCCCTCCACCGAGCCAACAAACTTTTTGATCAACTCCGAGGGGCTCAAATCTTCACCAAAATCAACCCACGCAACAGTTATCACCAGATCCACGTGACAGACGTCGACACCAAGAAGACAGCGTTCTGAACTTCCTCCGGGCATTCTGAGTTCACGACAATGCTATTCAGACTTACAAATGTTCCGGCAATGTTCATGGCGGCAATGAACAACATTTTCCGCCCGTACCTTGACGATTTTACCATGGTATACCTCAACGACATCCTGGTGTACATCTGCACCCTGGAGGAGCACGATGGACATCTTAAAAAAGTTCTCGTAGTTTTGTAAGGAGAGAAAATTTTGGAAAACTCTCAAAATGTGACTTTTGTCACCGTTTGATTGATTTTTAGGGTCATGTCATCAACGGCGGACGGATCACCATGGATCCAAAAAAAGTGGCAGCAGTCGCTGATTGGCCGACACCAACCAGCATTTGAGAAATGCAATCATTCCTCGGCTTCTACAATTACTTCCAGCGCTTCATACAGGATAACGCCCGAGTGCCATTGCCTCCATCCAACCTCACTCAAAAAGAAAATGAGTGGAAATGGGGAGAGAGAGAATAAGAAGTGTTCACTGCTTTGCTTAACACTCTGACCTCGATGTTAGCCTTACTATTAGCTCATCCAACAGTCGATTACGTTATGACCATAGATGCTTGAGATCGAGCCATTGGCGCAATCCTCCTACAAGAATAGGACAACAGAGAACAATCGTTAGCATACATGTAAGAAAAACTACAAGGACCATAACTCAACCACGCCATACATAAGAAGGAGGTGCTTGCAATTGTGTATGCATTTATGACATGGCGGTGTTCTCTGGAGTGTTGTCGAGCCATCGTACGCACTGACCACCAGGCGTGAAAACTTTTGAAGATGTAGCGGAACCTCAATCGATGTCAAGCCCAACTGATGGAGTTCCTTGAATCCACGTTTGACTACAATATCGAGTATAGGCGAAGAAAAACCAACCCAGCAGATGCCCTCAGCCTCCGACAAGATCTGGAGGATGAGGCAGCAACGTTACAATAGCAGCGAGATCCGTATCTCAAGCGCATGTCCACACAAGGTTATGACCAGAATTGTGGATACGACAATGCAAAATTCTGGTGCGACGCACCAGATTGGCGGCGACGATTTACTCATAAGGTGGTCAATTCCCTGAACAAAGAACTCCGCCACATGTTGCTCGAGGAGTGCCACGACACAAGTTCACGTGGAAATTTTGGAGAGAACAAGACATTGAAGAATCTTGCAAAATACTATTCATAGGACAAGATGCAATCCGACTTGGCCAACTTCTGCAAATCTTACGACACGTGTCAGTAACAAAAATCTCGTCGCACATGGCTACCCGGACTACTAAAACCGCTTCCCATTATTACAGAATCGTGGAACAATGTCTCCATGGAATTTGTCACCGGATTACCAGTCACACCGCAGGAATATGACGCAATCCTCATGGTCGTCGATAGGCTTTCTAAAATGTCCCATTTTATTCTGAGTACAACCACCGTCACCGCCGAAGGAAGGGCACGACTGTTTCTGAACAACATTGCATGGTTACACGGCATGCGAAATACCATGAAGAGCGACAAGTACGGTCAATTCACCAGCTGTTTTTTGGCACAAACTGATGACTCGCCACAGTAGTCGGATCCAGCTTTCAATAGCGTTCCACCCTCAAACCGATCTCCAAACCAAGCAGACCAATCAAATGCTCAAAAAAATTATATGAACATCAAGTGAACCGCATGGGAAAGATTCGGCACTGTAACTCCCAACTGCCAAAATCGTTGTATTTCTGTCATCTCCACCGCAAAGGGTAGAACCCCGTTTGAAGTGGTGAATGGAAACTTCCCACCACATCAGCTGGACTACAAAATCAGAGCATCATTCTGACATCCAATATCGCGACTTCTCCACCATCTTGGATGAAACACAGCAGACTCTTGCAAGGACACAGTGGCGAGTAAACGAGTAGCTGACCGACATTGCATCGATGATGTTTTTCCTCCCAACAACAAAATTCTCCTCACCTCGACCAACATTAAACTATGTGTAGCGAATTGTACAAAGCTCAAAACCAGATGTTTGGGACCATTTGAGATCAAGCACAGGCAAACCCTTGTCGTCGCGCGACTCAAACTCCTGGGCACGATGCACATTCATCCGGTGTTCCCTATCAGCAGAATTAAGCACTACCGAGAACCTAGAGAGAACTTCCCTGGTAAGGATGTCCCTCCCCTTCATCATGTACAAGTGGACGAGGACAATGAATACGTCATCAAGGGCATCCTCGATCATCGACGACTTGGAAAAACAACATAATATGTTTTCAAGTGGCACGGCTACGACGCCGCGCATAACAGTTGGGAACCCTACGACAACCTCGGAGAAGTCGATCTCCTAATCGACGGCTATTACTACCATTGCCGGGCCATATTTGCACGCGCATCGGGAAGTTGCAGCTAAAAGTGGGAGATGTGTTACCTACAAGACATACACCAGTCTCTAGTCTTCCTGAATGGGCATTTCTATCATTACACAATCACCCTCGAGACCTCGATTTTTTGCCCCGATGGTTGAGGGAAATCTGGCCCCATGTCCTTACCCTGTAAGGAACCTTCTTGCACTTTCTAACATCTTCGACCACTTACAAGAATCTACAACAGAAGTGTCATGATATTTTGGTGGACTTCTCAACACATCAAGAGATTACTTGATTCATAAAGGAACATCTTGCATCTTCACAGTTGATCCTCGAAGCACCCCGGCTTCTCTGTGGGACTTCTCGAATCCGACCACTCAAAATGCGAATCCACACGTGTCGCTCGACAATCAACCCAACGATCCCGACTACGCCTCATTCCTAACTCGACACTTTTATATATCTGTTCAACCATTTCAAAATTTCACATACCAGACGTACGGAAGTCCCTAATCTTTCAGATTGAGCATTCATGTTATTGCACAAATGGGCCATCGTGCCACGAGACCGCGATATTCACTCGGACAGTCAAGGGAAAACGAGCCAACTGTCCCCGGCTCCAGTGAATCCTCCTGGACCTTCCGACGACTTCGACCACTCTTGCAAATCTACGACAGAATTATCACAACTTTTGGTCAACTTCTCGACGCACCAAGACAAATCTAGATTTGTAAAGATGCATCTTGCATTTTCACCATCGATTCTTAAAGACCCCAGATTTCTTGGCGGTCCTTCTTCAATCCGACCACTCACGGCACGCCTCCGCACGTGTCACTCGACAATCGAGCTAACGACCTCAACTATGCCTCATTCGTAACTCGCTACTTGTATGTATATGTTTGATCATTTCGAGTCTTGTCATTGAACTAAATTCATAGCTAATTGTAAATTGCTCAAGTGTTCCAAATCCTAAATCGTGTTCAGCCTCGCAACTTCTACCTATTCACCATCTACCCTCCATTCAGAATCACGCTTGGTATCATAGCGCAACAGTGCTGGAGAGGCACTTGACTAGTTTACCCATCTGGAGGACTACCTCGCACAAGCTGTCAGCGCATCTCACACGTCAAGCCTTCCCAGACCTTGCGACTACCACGTGAGGCGAGCAAGTACAACCAACGACCAGCAGCGGGTCTTCAGCGACAACTTTGGCAATGGAGGAGCAAAACATGCCGATGCACGCAAATCTTAAAGGGACAACAAATGCTTGCGTGGCAAGCTATGCGACAGCAAGACCAACCCTTACGGCTTCAACGACCAATCCGGTTACGGACCCAACGGTGATAAACCAGCCACCCCTACCAACAGTCTCGATAATGACAGTAAGGAGGACAAGTGATGCTGGATGATAGGGACAGATCAACGAGGAACTGGCAAACCGGATCTCTGTGCTCAAAGGAATCAACAACCATCTGCTCCAACAACTCAACATTGCGATGGAAGCTCTTCGTAATGCAAGCACAAAAGAAGCAATACCCATAGAAAGAAATTCCCAACTCTCAAGCGAACCCATAATTCATCCGGCTCAACCAGAACCGTTTGATCCCGCAAACTCAAATGGACCAACAATTTGGATGTGGCTGACGAGATTGGAGGTGTAATTCACCGTTGCTGGGGTCGACGACGGTCAGAATAAGGTTTACCTCGCGTCCATGCTTTTGCGTGGCGTAGTGTTAAGTTGGTGGTCCGAACCAAAGGTCATCTAACAACGGCAGGAGACCGACGAAGCATCATCAATGGCCAACAGTGCCCATCTCATGTCGCCGACCGCAGGCGTTCTACCCTTGGAGCAGATCAACCAATAGTGGCAAGACGCGCTGACGCCACCAACTGACTGGAATGACTTCTTGTGCCCATACTCGCACGCTTTGGAAGAATTAATGAAAAAATTAACGCATGATACAAGCTCCAACGTCTTCTTCAGTAGTCCTACGTGGCAGGGTATATGCGGAGATTCAGCAAGATCATCACCAGAGCAGACATCGCCCCTGACAAACTCCGCTTTCACGACAACAACGGCCGCAAGAGAGATATACGGAGAGCAATTGCCATCTTTTGCATCCAAAATGACTTACTGCAAATGATCACAGCAGCAAAAAGGATGGACAGCGTCGACTAGGGTGCTCGGATTCAAGAATCATACGGCTGGCGGCTTCTTAGCCAAAATCATCGTGTAAACGGAAAGAACCAGTCAGTGGACTCCTCGACTCCGATGGAAGTCGACGCTGTCGACCAGAGAGATACAAGAACTTGCTACAATTGCAAAAAAGTCGTGCATATCGCTCACAGCTGTCGGGGCAAGTAGCAGGCCAAAGGGGGGGGGGGAGTCGTAGAAGAATGAGTCGGGAACTGAAAAAGGACAAGAGTAAAAGGTGCAACTTTTGTCCGTGAGGAGCGGTCTGCGCCAAACGATCGCCCATATAAACGGCCTACACCGCCGCATAGGGTTTCTCAGATCGCAAAATTCAAGGAGGGTTACAAGGACAACCAACCGGCGATACCACTAAAAGTCTAGCCTCGAGGATGCATGAGTCGCAGAACGGTGCTGGCACTATTGGATGGATGAGCTTCACACAGCTTTGTGAGCAACGACATGGTTCAAAAACTGGGTTTGCACACTAAACCAGGGGTGTTTCAAGGAAAACCCATCCACGAACGATTGCAAATACGGAGACTCCAAGAACCACTACGACTACACATGGGAGATCTACAGGATGTAACAGTCTGAAAGTCTTGTCCAATGATCCATCACAAATTCATACTCGGAAATATTTCCTGTACCTGCACTGTTTGCATGTCGCTTGGAACAACATCGACGTTTACATGGAAATCGACGACGCCAAACGACAACTTTTGCATATGGGACTAAAGCCAACATCGGTAGCAGCAGAGGTGGAAGCAATAGAGGAAGCCACCGAAGCTAAAATGCGACAGCCTATGCAACAAATACCGCTCAATGTGGTCAAGTACTACATACGACGAGGAGCTCCTGCATGGCTCGTACATCTCAAGTCAATGGAAGAATTGAAAGTGGCAGCATTTGACTCATCAACGGCCTCATCGGCCTCATCCGCATGAACAAAGTTTGCAATGGTACCCAAAGAGTTTGCACCACTCATCAAGAAGTTTGCAAACGTCTTCTCCAACTAACTTCTGAGAACCTTACCCCCTCCACCAGACATTGACCATCACATCAATCTGAAGCCGAACAACAGACGTTCAGTTTGAGGGTCCTATGGTGTGAGTGATCACGAGCTGACCGAGCTAAACAAGCAACTCGACGAGATGTTTAGTCGAGGGTTCATCCGCCCATCCATGTCACCACACGATGCACCAGTAATGTTTGTAAAAAACTGGTGGGATGCATATGTGCCTGGACTATCGGGTGTTGAACGAGAGAACGCTACCCTTTTCCTCGAGGTGATAAAAATTTTTACTAACTCCGAGGGGCTTGAATTTTCAACAAAATCGACTTGCGGAGCGGATATCATGAGATATGCATAGCAGACGCCGACATTGGGAAACCAACGTTCCGAACTTGCTACGGGTATTTCGAGTTTACAGTAATGACCTTCGGACTAACAAATGCCCCGGCGACGTTTATGTCAACAATGAACAACATCGTGTGCCCATACCTCAAGGATTTTGTCGTCGTGTACCTCGATGACATTCTGGTGTACAGCCGCACTCATAGGAGTACGATTGACATCTTTGAAAAGTCCTCAAATTTTTACAATGAGAATTTTTTTTGGAGAACTCTCGAAGTGCATCTTTGGTCGCCGTTCGATTGAGTTTTGGGTCATGTCATCAACGGTGGGCGGATCACCATGGATCCAAAAACGTGGCAGCAATCAATGATTGGCCAATGTTCGAGAAATTCAAGTTTTCCTCGTCTTCTACAATTCCTATCGGTGATTCATACGAGATTATGAACAGGTGTCAGCGCCTCTTTCCGACCTCACTCAAAACGAAAACGAATGGCGACGGGGAGACAGCAAACAAAAAGCGTTCACCGCTTCCGGAACGCTCTGACCTCGGCGCCAACCTTAGGATTAGCCGATCCAAAGGGCGACTACGTCATGGCTACAGATGCATCAGACCAAGCCATCAGCGCAGTCCTCTTACAAGACCACGACAACGACGAGCAACTAGTTGCCTACATGTCTCGAAAATTGCAAGGACTAGAACCCAACTACGTTGTACACGAGAATGAAATGTTGACGGTGATGTACGCATTCAAGACATGGCTTTGTGACCTGGAGTGTTTCCGATGCATCGTGCGCACTGACCATCATGCATTACAACATCTGAAAACACAGCCGAATCTCAGTCGACGTCAAACCTGATGCTTGGAGTTCCTTGGATCCAGGTTCGACTACGATATGGAGTACCGGCCAGGCAAAATCAACTCGGCGGGCGCACTCAGCCGCCGCCCAGATTTAATGGCTGAAGTGGCGATGATAGAGCTCTAGCGAGACGCATGTATCGTGCGGTTATTTGTACGAGGCTACGATGAGCACGATGGATACCACAAGGTGAAATCATGGTTTGACACACTCTATTGGCAGCGACGATTCACTCGCAAGGTGGTCATTCCCTCGAACGACAAACTTCGTCGTATGTTGCTCGAAGAATTCCACGACATAGGAATAGGTGGAAAATTCGAAGAGGACAAGGCGTTGAAGAGGCTGGGAACAAACTGCAGGTGGGACAAGATGCCATCCGACATGGCCAACTTCTGCGAAACCTGCGCCACATGTCAACAAAGGAAATCCTGTCGCACGCGGCCACCCGGAATTCTGCAACGGCTCCCGATTCCGACGGAACCGTGGGTCGATATCTCCATGGACTTCGTCATAGGATTACTAGCCACGCTCGACGAATATGATGCGATCCTCGTGATCATCGACATGTTTTCCAAAATGTCCCACTTCATTCCGACGACCACCGTCACCATCAAGGGAACAGCACTACTGTTTCTGAACAACATCGTGCGGCTACACGGCGTACCAATAACCATCACGACCGACAGAGGCGTTCGATTCACCAGCCGTTTTTGGCGCAAGCTAATGACTCGCTACGGTACTATAACTCAACTTTCAACGATTCCATCCTCAAACCAACGATCAAACTGTGCGGACAAACCAACCGCTTGAGCAACTTCTCCAAACACTGTTTGAACCTCATGGGACGGATTGGGTACAAAAACTCTTGACCGCCGAAATCGCATATAATTCGGTAGTTTCTGCAGAAACGAGCAAAACTCTGTTTGAAGTGGTGCATGGAAAATTTCCAGCCACACCAGCCGGACTACAAAGTCGCAACAACATTCTTGTAGTGGACGTTGTACGCCAACACTTCACCATCATCTAGGAGAAAACACGACAAACACTCACAAAGGCAGAAGAAGGGATGAAGCGAGCAGCTGACCGACATCACAGCAAGGACGTTTGCATCTGGTGACAGAGTCCTTCTCAGCTCTGTAATCATCAAACTCTATGCGGCCAATTATTTGAAGCTCAAACCTTGATGGTTAGGACCGTTTGAAATTGAGCGCATGCAAACCCATGTGGTTGCGCCACTCAAGCTCCCCGACACTATGCAAGATCATCCAATGTTCCATATCAGAAGACTCATGCACTACTGATACTCTAGAGAGAACTTCCCTAGTAGGGATGTCCCTCCCCCGCTCTCGTTCAAGAGGACGAGGACACTGAGTACGTCATCAAGGACATCCTCTGCCATCGACGATGAGACAAAACAACATAACATCTCGTCAAGTGGCACGGCTACAGCGCCGTGCATAATAGCCGGGAACATTAAGACGACCTCCTAGACGTCAATCACCTCATCGACGGCTACTACCGTCGTCATCAGGCCACATCTGTATGCGCGTCGGGACGTCGCGGCTAAAAGGGGGGGGGGGGGGGG
>SZWC01001742.1:235453-262481 GCA_023375785.1 Penium margaritaceum | reverse complement strand
AACCATTCTTCAGCACAAGTGATGCCCTTCCAATCACACATGCTCGCTGCTCCAAGGCTCCCTCTCTCCTCAAGTTCCAACATGATTTCCTCCCTTGTGTGAGATTATGGACTCTAGTGTGTGAGCCTTAGCCTCCATGGCTAAGTGGTGTGGCTTGTGAGAGGGCTGACTTGCCCAAGCTCTAGCTCTATATGTACTCCATCATTTTGAGTGATTGAACAACCATTCTTCAGCACAAGTGATGCCCTTCCAATCACACATGCTCGCTGCTCCAAGGCTCCCTCTTTCCTCAAGTTCCAACAGCTCCCATAGTTTTGTCGCCTTCTGGTTTTGCTGCCTCTTCCCACATGATATGGCTGACGATGACGTTGTTTTTGTTGAAAATGACATCCGTGGAGATGAGGACGTAGCTAGTATCCCTCTCGTATAGGCGATATGCCTTGCTTGTCACGTCATAGTCCATCATCAGCATTTGTGTACTCTTCACATCCCAATTGTGCCGCTTCTCCTTGGGCACGTGCATGTGCGCCAAGCTGCCAAACACGCAAAGTAACTCACGCTGAGCTTCTTGTCGAACCACGGCTCATACGGTGTCATCTGCTCCAAGGAGTTCGTTGGACTGCGGTTCTTGATGTACACCGCAGTGCTCACTGCTTCTGCCCAAACGTTGTTAGTCAGCCGAGCCACATGCAGCATGGAGTGCGCCGACTCAACGATGGTGCACTTGGCACCTTCTGCTTTGCCGTTTTGCTACGACGATTATGGCGTACTGCGTTGCACCTTGATGCCTGCTGCAGCGAGGTATTCTTGAAACTCCTTGCTTAAGTACTCTCCAGCGCGGTCACTGTACAGTGCCTTGATCTTCTTGCAAGTCTGGTTCTCCACCATGGCCTTGAACTCCTTGAACCTGTCAAAGCACTGGTCCTTGGAAGAAAGGAAGTACACACCAGGGTAACGGCTGAAATCATCAATGAAGGTGAGAAAATACCTAGAGCCTCCAAAGCTCTGGGTCTGCATCGGGCCACACAAGTACGTTTGGAAAAGGCCAAACACCTCCTTTATACGCTCCCCTACTCCCGAGAACGCCTCGTGATGCTGCGTCCCCTGCAAACAGCGGATGCATAACTACTGCTCAAAGTAATAGATGATAGGCAAGTCACGTACCATCTGCTTTGTTTGAAGTTGCTGCAAGGAGCGCATGCCGATGTGGGCAAAGCGCGCATACCAGATTTTGCCATCTGTGGCCTGGACGACTGCTGCAAGACTCTGTTTGCGCAGGATCTTGGTCTCCCCCAACAGGTGGTACATGTTGCCTTCTTTCACCGACGTGGCCAACTCCTCTCCTGTTTCCTTGTCAAGGATGTAGTCATAGTCGTCAAAGACGACTCGTAATATTGTGTTGGTGAGATAAGAAACTGAGAGAAGATTGAACGCAGCATTAGGTACATACAGCACGCCATGGAACACTCCCACTTTAATGCCACGTAAGATCTCTAACCACATCTCCACAATCCCAATCCCCTCAGCATACACCACTCCATCATCATCCAAAGTAGTTGGTCAGTGGGGATTGAAGAATAGTTATGTAAACTACTCTTTGTGGTGCATCAGACTCTTGGTACACCGTGAGTCCTTATACTACGCCAAATCTGCCTTTTCCTTTTACGACATGTCAGACTTTGCCATGAAGAGGGGGTCGTGCACCTCCTTGGCGACGTTCATGATGCCAAAATGGTACACGCCGGTCTTGTTTTGCTGCTGCTGCTACTGCTCACGTTGCTGTGACTGCTGTTGTTGCTGTGGAGATTGCTGCTTTTGCTCCTGCTGCTGCTGCTCATTCTGGTCCCTCTTGAACCTGAAGCACTCTTTCTTGTAGTACCCCTCTTTTTGGTGATAATGGCACTTGTCCTTCTTCTGTTGGAACTGGAGGGGACATGGCGCCTTGGAGCAGTGAGCATGTGGGAATAGAAGGGCATCACTTGTGCTAAAGAATGGTTGTTGAATCATTCAAAATGATGGAGTACATATAGAGCTAGATCTTGGGCTAGTCAGCCCTCTCACAAGCCACACCTCTTAGCAATGGAGGCTAAGGCTCACACACTAGAGTCCATTATTCACACACGGGTGGAAATCAGCCTAGCAATCAGGCTGACTACTCACACACGACTTAGAGAGCTAGAAAATGCTCTCATGGCACACTCCTAGTGGTCACATAACCCAGAATCCCATGGAGAATCGCCATGTGTCCATGGTTAGCACAGAAGGTTCTCACCTCACCTAAAAAGTAAGGAGAGGTACCTTTTTCCGACTGAGTACACTCTGACAAGGCAATCCTAAGACCAAGGACCTTTTTGGATATTTCTCCCATCAGGTCTTGATCCTGGACCTCTTGCCTTTTTCTTTTCTCAGGCTAAGGCATGGAGCTATCACCCATGCCCAGCCAGACATCGACGGTCCATGACCCCCGAAACTTCGAAAATTCATATCTCCCAATCCGACCGTTGGATCGGTATCAAACTTGGGCCGTAGATATTTTGCCACCTGATCTTTCCAATGGTGAAGTTGGATTGGCGATCGGAGCAGGCATCTGGTACTTTCCTGGAACTTGCTCCTGTGGACCTGAAACTGAGCCAGATGGCTCCTTTCCCAACAAAGAGAAAGGCTGATGGTGTCCCATCAGTGAGAAGAGCGTTCGGAGTGTTGCGTGTTGGCGCATTGAATCGTGGTCGTTGCTCTGGGCGAGTTGGCCAGTCAAGTTGGATATGCCCCTTTTTGTTCCATCGCCAACAGATACGATCCCCTGGATGAACATAGGACCTGGGAGCTTGTTGAGGATAGCCAGGTCGAGGTTGATAGGTGGCTTGAGTGCCTTGGTTGGTACTGGGGCGAGTATTCCCATAGGTCTCGTATTTCTTCGTTCGTCGGTCTGGTCGTCCTTGATACTTTGCATAAAGTCCGACTTCACCCCCGTTTTCTTTGATGTAGGCATCCTCGTCCAGCATAAGAGCCTGTGTTGCCTTCTCAATGGTCAGCACATGTGGCTTGGCTGCTGCTGCTGCTGCGGCCGCTGCTGGTCCTGCTGCTGCTTGCACTGCTGCTGCTGCTTCTGGGACAGCGTTCCCAATGGCGTCTAGAGCGTTCTTAACAGCAGATCCAATGAGTGCAATCTTTTCATCATCTTCCTGTCGGTCGTTGTTGAAGGTTTGAAGACGCTTCACTGTGTGTTGAAAACGTGTAGGAAGGCTCTGAAACAAGGTCTGAACAAGCACTCTTTCAGAAATGACTTCACCCAAAGCTGTGATGCGACTGGAAAGGTCCTTCAAAGGGCTGATATGATCCTCAAGCCGAGTGTGTTCCTCCATTTTTTTAGTATGAAATTCTTTGAGTAGATGACCCAGCTCATCGTCACTGATCTTGTGATATCGTCGCTTCAGGGCTCTCCATGCAGTTCTCGGACAGAGGTCCACATTGTTGTCTCGAATGAGAAACTTTAGCCGCTCTTCCAGTTGCATAGCCAGGATTGCAAACACTTGATCACATCGCCTTTTGTGATTGTTTTTCTCTTCGGTGGAGGCGTTAACGTTCACGACGTCTGTAGGTGGGTCGGTGACCACTCCCCATAGTCCCTTGTTCATGAATACCATTTTCATGTTGAATGCAAAAGATTGGTAGTCCTCGCCATTGAAGATTGGTATCTTGAAATGATCATGATGGCTGCTTCCTGTGAGTAACGCCATGGTGATGACTGCTCCTGGTAAAGGCACCTCCTGCTCTGATACCAAATGTGAAAATTAGTGCTTCTCTAGGATCATAGGTGTCTCAGGAGATACAACAGATCAAACAAGTGTGACTGGAATCCACGGTGTTGTACACACTGCAACTGTACGTTGCAAATAATCTCTTTCTCTTACACACTGACGATTCAAGAGGTTACACTGAAGTCAGAGGTACACGGCTCGTCTCTTGGGCTTTCCAACGATATGCTATACTTGAAAAATGGTGCAGTACAGACGAAGCAATCTACAAATGAAACTACTACCTATTTGTACTTAGTCTAGTGACTAGGAAATACAAAGAGCAAGCAGAATGCACGAGCTTGGTCTGTCCGGTCCGCTTGTGTCTTCCTTGAGCGTCCCGGACGCCGGTCGGTGTCCCCAGTCACCGAGCGACCGAGGTTGGCGGATGCCCAGCGCCCTCGGTGCGANTTCTTCCGTCGATCTTCTCGCTCGTCGGGTGAAGAGGAGCTCGTGCTCGCACTCTCGATCCCGCGACGGCTGCGATCGCTCCATTGTCTACGCGATGCTCTCCCATCCATCGATCTCTTCTTTATAAAGATCCTGTAGCTCTGTTCTCTCGATCCGATGCTTCTGTTGCAGCCCGTCCATCTGTTCCGATCTTCGGTCCGTGTTTCCGCTGCTCCACCAGAAGCCACGTCAGCACCCATCGTATCGAGAGGAGCTCACGCTTGCACTCTCGTCCTAGCACTCGGTCCTCACCAATGCCATAACCTGTAATTCCGCAAATTACGCCAGAACTTAAGGTGGCCGTCCGCAGTGTCCTATCAAATCAATAGGAGGCTGCGGCAGGCCCTCGTACCGGGTTAGACCCCCGGACGACGGTGACTGACCCCGCCATCGGCAGAGCAGAGTCCAGTAGAGTAGAGTCCGGTAGGATAGGCAGAGGGGTGGGGGAGAGAGTGGCGACCTCTCCCCCAGCCCTCTTTGCCTTTTGTATCCCAAGTGCCCATGCCGAGCACAAAGTAGGACACTTGTGAGAGAGTGACATAAACTATGTCACTTTTCTCCTTTTGCTCATATCTCCAAATCGAGCCATCCAAATGGGCTGAAATTTGGACGGTGGATGGTTGACAAGGAGATCTGTCCATCGGTCCCACCTGATCAGGAATCGGCCTTGTGGTGATGAAGATCCTGATTTTCCAACATTGAAATCCCCTATTGATGACCCTATTTTATGGGTCGATCTGAAAGGTTTTGAGCTGATTTTCCAGTGGTGGACTCCGTTTTTCAAAATTCCTAGTCTGCTGGCATCTACAGTCTGTTTTCTTTCAGACAGATTTCTGGCAAAAGCAGCAGTAGAAATAGGGGTAGCACCGCCAACCAAGGGTAGCGCCGAGCATCACCAAGGCTCAAAATGGCAGCAGTTGGGATTGTGACAACAGTCCTGCCTTTGGAGAGGCTGGAGGGACGCGCCAACTTCACGTTTTGGAAGATCCGTACCCGCCTCTTTTTGGAAGAGAGGAGTTTGTGGGAGGTGGTGAGCGGCGATGTGTTGGCTCCAGTTCTACAGGCAAAAGGCATCACCGCACTGCAGGTGGTGGCAGGGAAGACTCCGCAAAAGGATACAGCTGATGCGGGTTCTTTTGCAACTGTACCAGTGGTGTATGAGGAGTGGAAGAAGAAGGAGAGACAGGCGTGCAGATTGCTTGTCAACACCATCTCCAACCCGCATCTTTAGTACGAGAGTGACAAGGCTACTTCAAAGGAGGGATGGGACACGTTGTGCAAGAAGTATGAGAGTAAGGATCCTGCATTCCTCATGATTTGGAGGAAAAGATGATGGCGCTGAAAATGCAGGTTGGTGAAGGGATAGAGGCGTATCTGGACAGGGTAAAGGAGTTCGCGAAGCAGCTGCGAACGCCCAGCATCCCTGTGGAAGAGACGCACTTCATCCTCCTCTTGCTGAGGGGACTCCCAACCAGCTACGACACGGTGCGAGAGAGGGTAGAATGCCAGCCAACTCTCGACCTCAACTTCATCTGCTCACACCTGGTGTAGGTAGAATTGCGTCGCAATGCAGCAAAGCGCAATGGCGATGGCAGTAGTGAAGCAGCTTTTGTGGCCACAAGTTCACGCAACCAGTAGCAGCAGCAACAGTCTGGACAGCAAAAAGGCATAAAGAAAGGCAAATGATACTACTGCCAGAAAGAGGGAGACTACAAAAAGGAGTGTTTCAAGCTCAAGAGGGAGCAGAAGAAGCAACAGCAGCAGCAGTCATCGCAGCAGCAGCAGTCATCGCAGTAGCAGTATTAAAAGTAGCAGTAGTAGCAGCAGCAGTCATAGTAGCGTCAGCTGTAGCTGCAGCAGCAAAACAAGGCTGGTGTGCGCCATTTTGGCAACATGAATGTGGCCAAGGAGGTGTGGACCGTCTCTTCATGGCGAAGTCTGACATATCGCAGGTGGAGAAGGCGGATCTCGCATGGTACAAGGACTCACGGTGTACCAAGAGCCTGACACATCATAACGAGTGGTCTACACAGCTGCTGTCCATCCCTCCGCGTCCTATTACTATGGGTGATGATCGGGTGGTATATGCTCAGGGGATTCGCATTGTGGAGATGTGGTTGGAGACCCCACGTGGCATTGAAGGAGTGTTCCATGGCATGTAGTATGTACCTGATACTGTATTCAACCTCCTCTCAGTCTCCTCTCTTACAAACACAGGACTGCGCGTCGTCTTTGATGATGACTATGGCTACATCATCAACAAGGATACAAGAGAGGAGTTGGCCAGGTCGGTAAAGGAAGGCGACATGTACCGCCTGCCAGGGGCGACCAAGACAAATGGCGAGATCTGGCATGCGCGCTACGGCCACATGGGCATGCGCGTCGTGCAGCAGCTTCAAGCAAAGCAGATGGTGCGTAACCTGCCTACCATCTCTAACTTTGAGCAGCAATTGTGCATCAGCTGTTTGGAGGGGAAGCAGCAACGAAAGGCATTCTCTGGAGCAGGGGAGCGTGCAAAGGAGATGTTGGAGCTGGTCCTCATGGACTTGTACGGACCGATGCAGACCCTGAGCTTCAGAGGCTCTAGGTATTTCCTAACCTTCATTGATGATTTCAGCCGTTACACTGCTGTATACTTCCTTCCTTCCAAGGACGAGTACTTTGAAAGGTTCAAGGAGGTCAAGGCCATGGTGGAGAACCAGACTGGCAAGAAGATCAATGCACTACGCAGCGATCGCGGTGGAGAGTATCTAAGCAAGGAGTTTCAGGACTACCTCGCAGCAGCTGGCATCAAGGCGCAGCTTACCGCCCCATACTCGCCGTAGCAGAATGGTGTAGCCGAACGCGCCAGCCATACCATTGTGGAGTCGATGCGCTCCATGCTGCACGCGGCTCGGCTGACCTACGACTTCTGGGCTGAAGCCGTGAGCACTGCGGCCTACATCAAGAACCACAGTCCAACTAAGGCACTGGAGCAAATGACGCCGTACGAGGCGTGGTTTGGCAAGAAACCGAGCGTGGGTCATCTCTGAGCATTTGGCAGCCTGGCGCACATGTACGTGCTCAAGGAGAAGCGCCAGAAAAGGGAAGTAAAGAGTGCGCACATGCTGATGATTGACTACGACGTGGCAAGCAAGACCTATCGCCTCTACGAGAGGGTTATAGGCTACGTCATCATCTCGAGGAATGTTGTCTTCAACGAGAGCAACGTCATCGGCACCAACATTGTCTATGAAGAGGCAGCGGAACCAGGAGCTGACGAGACAGTGGGAGCAAAAATCCTTCTTCACCCAAACTCTCCCGATCCTTCCTGTACTATGACAGTGGGAGAATCACTTTACTCTCCCATGTATGATCTAGCAGATACAACAGCCTCATCGACACAAGCAGAGGAGGGAGACGTAACACCACCAATAGCAGCAATTGTACCAGCAGCATCGCGCGAGCCGCCCGGTAACGCTCCAGCACCAGGTCGCAGATACCCTCTTAGGGTGCATTACAAGCCTAGTGAGCGCGGCCATTTCTGGATGCTACAGAAACCAAAATAGATGAACGTCGCAGGTACAGCAGATTCATATGAGCCAACGTCATACAAGGAGGCCATGGTTGCAGTGGATGCAGCAGATTGGGTGCAAACCGTGCGGCAGGAGATATAGTCACAGCTGGATAATGGCAGGTGGAAGTTGAGTAAGCGTCCACCTGGATGTAAGGTTATCAAGTGCAAGAGGGTGTTCAAGAACAAGTAGGGAGCTCATGGTAGCCTGGAAAAGTACAAGGCGAGGCTGGCTGCCAAGGGCTACTTGCAGCAGGAGGGCATTGACTACACAAAAACGTTTACCCTTGTTGCAAAGTTTGCCTCTGTACGCACACTCCTCTCTTATGCAGCAGCTGAGGACTTCGAGGTTAACCATATGGATGTCAAGATGGCATTCTTGAATGGTGACTTGGAAGAGGAGATCTACGTGGAGCAGCCAGAGGGGTTCGTCATGGATGGCCAAGAGCACCTGGTTTCCAAGCTGCAGAAGTCGATGTATGGCCACAAGCAAGCGTCGCGTGCTTGGAACCAGAAGTTGGATGCGGCCTTGTAGTGCATGGGCTTTGAGCGCAGTGAGTGTGACTACAGCGTCTATTGCTGGCAGCATGGTCATGATGTGCACATCATCATCGTCTTTGTGGATGACATGCTCCTCCTTTCCAACAGCATGTCTGCATTGCACCAGTTCAAGGAAGCCATGCAGGAACGCTTCCAGATGTCTCATCGCGGGGAGGCATCATACTTCCTCGGTATCGAGATCACGAGTGACCGCAAATCACGCTCTCTTTCGCTACAGCAGAGCCGTTACATCAAGGATGTTTTGCAGCGTTTTGGCATGGCAGAGGCAAAACCCATCGACACCCCACTGGAGACGCGGCAGTACCTCGTAAGCTTAAATGGAGAAGCAAATACAACTGAGCGGTAGAAGTAACAAAGCGCCGTCGGCAGCCTCATGTACCTGATGGTTGCAACCAGGCCCAGGCCGGACCTCGCACAGGTTGTTAGCGCTGTGACCCAGCACATGGCCAACCCCGGACCTGAGCACCAAAAGGCAGTGAAGCGGGTCTTCCGCTACCTTGCTGGAACCATCAACATCGGCATTACTTACAACGGCAATGACAACAATATCATCGACTACACAGACGCAGATTAGGCTTCAAACCCCGAGGACCACATCTGCATTTGTGTAGCCGATGATGGTGTTCTCATTGCCATTATAGGTGATGCCGATGATGGTTCCAGTAAGGTAGTGGAAGATCCGCTTCACTGCCTTCCGGTGCTCAGGTACGGGATTTGCCATGTGCTGGCTCACAGCGCTAACAGCCTGTGCGAGGTCCGGCCTGGTTGCCACCATCAGGTACATGAGGCTGCCGATAGCGCTCAGGTACTTCTGCCGCTCAGCTGCATTTCCTTCTCCATTGAAGCTCACGAGGTACTGCCGCGTCTCGAGCGGCGTGGCGATGGGTATAGCCTCTGCCATGCCAAACTGCAGTAAAACATCCTTGATGTAGCGGCTCTGCTGTAGCAAGAGAAAGTGTGACTTGCGGTCACACGTGATCTGGATACCGAGGAAGTATGATGCCTCCCCGAGATCAGACATCTGGAAGTATTCCTACATGGCTTCCTTGAACTCCTGCAGTGTACACATGTTGTTGGAAAGGAAGAGCATGTCATCCACATAGACGATGATGATGAGCACCTCATGACCATGCTACCAGCGATAGACGCTATAGTCATTCTCACTACGCTCAAACCCCATGCACTGCAATGTCGCATCCAACTTCTGATTGCAAGCACGCGACGCTTGATTGAGGCCGTACAGTGACTTTTGCAGCTTGCAAACCAGGTGCTCCTGGTTTGCAAGCTGCAAAAATAGATCTCCTCCTCCAAGTCACCATTCAAGAATACCGTCTCGACATCCATGTGGTGATCCTCGAAGTCCTCAGCTGCTGCATAAGAGAGGAGCGTGCGCACGGAGGCTAACTTTGCAACAGGGGCAAAAGTTTCTGTGTAGTCGTTGTCCTCCTCCTATGAGTATCCCTCGCCGACCAGCCTTGCCTTGTACTTTCCCAGGTTACCATCTGCTCCCCGCTTCTTCTTGAACACCCACTAGCACTTGATCACCTTACGTCCAGGTGGACGCTCACTCAGCTCCCACGTGCCGTTGTCTAGCTGGGACTGTATCTCCTACTGCACGGCTTGTACCAATCTTTGCATCCGGTCCAGCCATGGCCTCCTTGTATGACGTTGGCACATCTGAATCTGCTACAACTACGACATTCGTCTTTTCTAGTTTCTGCAGCATCCATAAATCGCCGCGCTCACTAGGCTTGTAACGTACCCTAAGAGGATACCTGCGATCTGGTATTGGAGTGTTACCAGGCGGCTGGCGCGGTGCTCTAGGTACAACCACTGCTGGTGGTGGTGCTACATCTCCCTCCTCTGCTTCTGCCGATGAGGCTGCTGTATCTGCAACGTCAGACATGGGAGAGTAGAGTGATTCTTCCACTGTCACAGTAGAGGAAGGATCAGGAGAGACTGGGTTGGGAAGGAGTTCTACTCCCACTGTCTCGTCAGCTGCTAGTTCTACTGCTTTTTCACAGACAATATTGGTGCTGATGACGTAGCTCTCGTTGAAGACGACATCCCTCGAGATGATGACGTGGCGTGTATCCCTCTCCTAGAGGCGATAGGCCTTGCTTGCCACGTCGTAGTCAATCATCAGCATCTGCGCACTCTTTGCGTCCCATTTCTGCCGCTTCTCCTTTGGTACGTGCAATGTGCGCCAGGCTGCCAAATGCTCCGAGATGACCCACACTCGGTTTCTTGCCGAACTACACCTCGTACGGCGTCATTTCCTCCAACGCCTTAGTTAAACTGCAGTTCTTGATGTAGACCGCAGACCTCACGGCTTCAGCCTATAAGTCGTAGGTCAACCGAGCCGCGTGCAGGATGGAGCGCGTCGACCTCACAATGGTATGGTTGGCATGTTCTGCTATATCGTTCTACTGCCGCAAGTACGGCGCGGTACGCTGCGCATTGATGCGAGCTGCTGCGAAGTAGTCTTGGAACTCCTTGCTTAGATACTCTCCATCGCGATCGCTGTGCAGCGTTTTGATCTTCTTGCTAGTCTCGTTCCCCACCATGGCCTTAAACTCCTTGAACTTGTCAAAGCACTGGTCCTTGGAAGGAAGGAAGTACACAGCAATGGAACGGCTGAAATCATCAATGAAGGTGAGGAAATACCTAGAGTTTCCAAAGCTCTAGGTCTGTATCGGTCCGCACAAGTCCGTGTGGACCAGCTCCAATACATCCTTCGCATGCTCCCTTGCTCCAAAGAACGCCTCCCGGAGCTGCTTCCCCTCCAAACATCCGATGCACAACTGCTGCTCAAAGTTAGAGATGGTAGACAGGTCACGCACCATCTGCTTTGCTTGAAACTATTGCAAGGCGCGCATGCCCATATGGCCGTAGCGCGCATGCCAGATCTCGCCATTTGTCGCCTGCACCGCTGCTGCAAGACTCTGCTCACGCGGCATCTTGGTCGCCCCCACCAGGCGGTACATGTTGCCCTCCTTCACCAACCTGGCCAATTCCTCTCGTGTATCCTTGTTGAGGATGTAGCCATAGTCATCATCGAAGACGACGCGCAGTCCTGTGTTTGTAAGAGAGGAGACTGAGAGGAGGTTGAATGCAGCATCAAGTATATACAGCATGCCATGGAACACTCCCAATTCAATGCCACGTGGGGTCTCCAATCACATCTCCACAATCCCAATCCCCTCAGCATACACCATCCGATCATCACCCATAGCGATACGACGGGGAGGGATGGACAACAGCTGTAGAAACCACTCCTTGTGATGTGTGAGGCTCTTGGTACACCCTAAGTCCTTGTACCATGCGAGATCCGCCTTCTCCACCTGCGAAATGTCGGACTTCGCCATGAAGAGACGGTCGCGTACCTCCTTGGCCACATTCATGTTTCCAAAGTGGCACACACCAGCCTGGTTTTATTGCTGCTGCTACTGCTCACTGTTGGGAAAGGAGCCATCCGGCTCAGTTTAAGGTCCACAAGAGCAAGTTCCAAGAAAGCACCAGATGCCTGCTCCGATTGTCAATCCCACTTAACCATTGGAAAGATCAGGTGGCAAAATGTCTACAGTTCAAGTTTGAGGCCGATCCAACAGTCGGATTTCGAGATATGAATTTTCGAAGTTTTAGGGGTCATAGACCGCCGATCTCCGGGTGGCCATGGGTAATGGCTCCATGCCTTAGCCTGAGAAAAGAAAAAGGCAGGAGGTCCAGGGTCAAGACCTGATGGGAGAAATATCCAAAAAGGTCCTTGGTCTTAGGATTGCCTTGTCAGAGTGTGCTGACTAGGATAAAGGTACCTGTCCTTACTTTTTAGGTGAGGTGAGATCCTTGTGTGCTAGCCATGGACTCATGGCGATTCTCCATGGATTTGTGGGTTATGTGACCACTAGGAGTCTGCCATGAGAGCATTCTCTAGCTCTCTAGGATGTGTGTGAGTGGTCAGCCTGATTGCTAGGCTGACTTCCCCCCTTGTTTGAGAATATGGACTTTAGTGTGTGAGCCTTACCCTCCATGGCTAAGTGGTGTGGCTAGTGAGAGGGCTGACTTGCCCAAGCTCTAGCTTTATATGTACTCCATCATTTTGAGTGATTGAACAACCATTCTTCAGCACAAGTGATGCCCTTACAATCACACATGCTCGCTACTCCAAGGCTCCCTCTCTCCTCCAGATCCAATGTTTGGTATCAGAGCCAAGTTCTGCCACTTTCAGCTAGCACAGGCCGTCACTTTGAGAGTGACGAGTTGGGGTGAAACCTTCACCAGATTGTGAAGAACGAGCCACGATCGTGAAGATCTAACTGTCAGATTGAGAGTTATGCTCAAAACGAGGTCGGCCAGGTTCATACTCTTCTATATGAATAAGACTGTCGCCTTGTGATGACCATAACTCTCTCATTTCTTTGTCAAATTTAAAAATTGGCACATGTGAATTGTAGTATTTTTTCCTAAGCTTTCTATTGGTGCAATAATATTTGCATTCCATCGATTTGTTTGGGAGAAATGCTGTTTACAAGCTGGCTGGTCTGAGTTGCAGTAGGAGCAGAAGCATACCTTGTTTTCAAGAGATCTTTCAAGATCCCCTGTTGATGACCCTGTTTTGTGGGTCGATCTGAAAGGTTTTGAGCTGAATTTTCCAGTGGTGGGCTCCATTGATCCAAATTCCTAGTCTGGTGGCATCTACAGTCCATTTTCTGTCAGATAGGTTTCTGGCAGAAGTAGAAGCCGAAGCAGGCGTAGCGCCGCCATTCAAGGGCAACGCTCAGCATCACCAAGGCTAAAAATGACAGCAGCTGGCGTTGTAATAGCAGCCCAGCCTTTAGAGAGGCTGAAGGGACGCGCCAACTTCACGTTTTGGAAGATCCGTACCCGCCTCCTTTTGGAGGAGAGGGGCTTGTGGGAGGTGGTGAGCGGCAACGAGCGGGCTCCAGTTCCACAGGCAAAAGGCATCACCGCAGTGCAGGTGGTTGCAGGGAAGACGCCGCAAAAGGGTGCAGCTGATGCGGGTTCTTCTGCAGCTCTACGAGCGACGTATGAGGAGTCGAAGAAGAAGGACAGGCAGGCCTACAGGTTGCTTATCAACACCATCTCCAACCCACATCTTCAGTACGTGAGTGACAAGGCTACTGCAAAGGAGGAGTGGGACATGTTGTGCAAGAAGTATGAGAGCAAGGATCTTGCATTCCTCATGCTTTTGGAGGAAAAGATGATGGCGCTGAAAATGCAGGGTGGTGAAGCGATGGAGGCGTATCTGGACAAGGCAAAGGAGCTGGGAAAGCAGCTGAGAGCGGCCGGCAACCCTATGAAAGAGACGCGCTTCATCCTCTTGCTGAGGGGACTCCCAACCAGCTACAACACGGTGTGAGAGACGCTGGAGTGCTAGCCAACTCTCGACCTCGACTTCATCTGCACACACCTGGTGCAGGTAGAATTGCGTCGCGGTGCAGCAAAGCGCAATGGCGGCGGCAGTAGTGAAGCAGCTTTTGTGGCCACGAGCTCACGCAACCAGCAGTAGTTACAGTCTGGGCAGCAGAGAGGCAGAAAGAAAGGCAAATGCCACTACTGCCAGAAAGAGGGACACTACAAAAAGGAGTGTTTCAAGCTCAAGAGGGACCAGAAGGATTAGTAGCAGCAGCAGCAGTCATCGCAGCAGCAGCTGCAAAAGCAGCAGCAGCAGCAGCAGTCACAGCAGCGTCAGCAGCAGCAGCAGCAGCAGCAAAACCAGGCTAGTGTGCGCCACTTTAGCAACATGAATGTGGCTAAGGAGGTGCGCGATCGTCTCTTGATGGCAAAGTCTGACATGTCACAGGTGGAGAAGGCGGATCTCGCATGGTACAAGGACTCAGGGTGTACGAAGAGCCTCATTCATTACAAGGAGTGGTTTACACAGCTGCTGTCCATCCCTCCCCGTCCTATCGCTTTGGATGATGGTCGGGTGGTGTATGCTGAGGGGATTGGGATTGTAGAGATGTGGTTAGAGACCCCACGTGGCATTGAAGTGGGAGTGTTCCATGGCGTACTCTATGTACGTGATGCTGCATTCAACCTCCTCTCAGTCTCCTCTCTTACAAACACAGGACTGCGCGTCGTCTTCGATGATGACTATGGCTACATCCTCAATAAGGATACAGGAGAGGAGTTGGGACTGGAAGGGCATGACTTGTGCTAAAGAATGGTTTTTAAATCACTCAAAATGATGGAGTACGTATAGAGCTAGAGCTTGGGCAAGTCAGCCCTCTCATAAGCCACACCACTTAGCCATGGAGGCTAAGGCTCACATGCTAGACTCAATAACCTCACACAAGGGAGAAAAGTAGCATAGACATCAGGCTCACCACTCATACATGATCGAGAGAGCTAGAAAATACTCTCATGGCACACACCTAGTGGGCACATAATCCACAATCCTATGTAGAATCGCCATGTGTCCATGGCTAGCACACAAGGATCTCACCTCACCTAAATAGTATGGAGAAATACCTTTTTCTTAGTCAGTACACAACGACAAAGCAACCCAAGAATCTAGGACCTTTTTGGATATTTCTCCCATCAGGTCTGGACCCTGGATCTCTTACCTTTTTCTTTTCTTAGGCTAAGGCTTAAGGCCATTGCTCATGGTCACCCAAATATCGGCTGTCGATGACCCCAGAAATATTGAAAATTCATATCTCCGAATCCGACTGTTGGATCAGCGTGAAACTTGAATCGTACATATTTTGCCATTTCATCTTCCCAATGTAGTTGTTGGATTGACAATTGGAGCACGCATTTGGTAGTTTCCTGGAATTTGCTCCTGTGGACCTGAAACTAAGCCAGATGACTCCATTCCTGATGATCTCCCACTTTGCTGTAGTCACACGGGGTTGAGTCCACATGCTTTCATGCAGAATCGCTGCTTCTCACGAGTCATTCGCTTGGTGTGGAAGTCAACGACCTTCTTGCTGGTTGGAATAAATTCCGTGCTTGAGGTGGCCACAACCACCTATCGCTTGCTGTACGTGCTGATGGCCCCACCATTCATACAGAATACATGCCTAGAGATGGACTTGCGGTCCTTAGAGTTTTAAGCCCAATCTGCGTCTGTATAGCCGATGATGTTGTTATCGTTGCCGTTGTAGGTGATGCCGATGTTGATGGTTCCAGCAAGGTAGCGGAAGATCCGCTTCACTGCCTTCTGGTGCTCAGGTGCGGGGTTCGCCATGTGCTGGCTTATAGCGCTCAGAGCCTATGCGAGGTCCGGCCTGGTTGCCACCATGAGGTACATGAGACTGTGCTCTGGTGCTTCTTCCCCTCAGCTACATCTGCTTCTCCATTGAAGCTTACAATGTACTGCCGCGTCTCCTACGGCGTGCCGATGGGTTTGGCCTCTTCCATGCCGAACCGCTACAAGACATCCTTGATGTAGCGGTTCTGTTGCAGCAAGAGAGAGCGTGATTTGCGGTCCTGCGTTATCTGGATTTCGAGGAAGTATGATGCCTTCCCGACATCAGGCATTTAGAAGTACTCTTACGTGGCCTCCTTGAACTCCTACAGTGCAGGCATGTTGTTGGAAAGGAGGAGCATGTCATCCACATACACCATGGTGATAAGGACCTCATGTTCATGCTACCAGCGATACATACTGCAGTCACACTCGCTGCTCTCGAACTCCATGCACTGCAACACCGCATACAACTTCTGGTTCTAAGCACGGGACATTTGCTTGAGGCCGTACACCGACTTCTCCAGCATGCAAACCAGGTGCTCCTGGCCATCCATGACGAACCCCTCCAACGGCTCCACGGCCTTGGTTGACTACGATTCTTGAGGTACACCGTAATGCTCACTTCTTCGACCCAAAAATTGTAGGTCAGCCGAGCCACATGCAGCATGGACTGTGCTGACTCAACAATGATGCAGTTGGCGCATTTCGCTATGCCGTACTGCTGCGACGAGTATGGCGTGGTGCGTTGCGCCTTGATGCTTGCTGCTGCGAGGTAGTCCTGAACTCCTTGCTTTGGTACCCTCCACCGTGGTCTCTGCATAACACATTAAACTCCTTGAACCTATCTAAGGAATCGTCCTTGCAGGAAAGGAAGTACACAGCGGTGTAACGTCTGAAATCATCAATGAAGGTGAGAAAATACCTAGAGCCTCCTAAATTCTGGGTATGCATCAGGCCACAGAAGTCTGTGTCGACCGGCTCCAGTACCTCCTTCGCACGCTCCCCAGTTCATGAGAACACCTCGCGATGCTGCTTCCTCTCAAAATAGCCAATGCATAACTACTGCTCAAAGTTAGAGATGGTGGGCAAGTCACGCACCATTTGCTTTGTTTGAAGTTGATGTAAGGCGCACATGCCAATGTGGCCATAGCGCGCATGCCAATGTGGCCATAGCGCACATGCCAGATTTCGCCATCTGTCGCATGCACCACTGTTGAGAGACTCTGCTCGCGCGGGATCTTGGTCGCACCAACAGGCGGTACAAATCGCCTTCCTTCACCGACCTGGCCAACTTCTCTCCTATTTCCTTGTCGAGGATGTTGCCATAGTCGTCGTCAAAGATCACTTGCAGTCTTGTGTTGGTGAGACAGGATACAGAGAGAAGATTGAATGCACCATTAGATATGTACAGCACACCATGGAACACTCCCACTTCAATGCCGCGCGGGGTCTCTAACCACATCTCCACAATCCCAATCCTCTTAGCATATACCAGCTGATCATCACCCAAAGCAATCGGTCAGGGGGAAATGAAGAGCAACCGCATAAACCACTTTGTGTGGTGCGTCAGACTCTTGGTACACCCTGGGTGCTAGTACCATGCTAAGTTTGCCTTTTATGTCTGTGACATTTGGTAGTTTCCTAAAACTTTGCCTGTGGACTTGAAACTAAGCCGGATGGCTCCATTCCCAATAATTATGTGACGCCTAAGAGTGTGCCATGAGAGCATTTTCTAGCTCTCTAGGTCATGTGCAAGTGGTCAGCCTGATTGCTACGCTAATTTCCTCTCTTGTGTGAGATTATGGACTCTAGTGTGTGAGTCTTAACCTCCATGGGTAAATGGTGTTGGATCTAGAGGAGAGAGGGAGCCTTGGAGTTGCGAGCATGTATTATTGGAAGGGCATGACTTGTGCTGAAGAATGGTTGTTGAATCACTCAAAATGATGGAGTACATACAAAGCTAGAGCTTGGGCAAGTCAGCCCTCTCACAAGCCACACTACTTAGCCATGGAGGCTAAGGCTCACACACATTGTCCAAAAATTCACACAAGGGAGGAAATCAGCCTAGCAATCAGGCTGACAACTCACACACGACCTAGAGAGCTACAAAATGCTCTCATGGCACACTCCTAGTCACATAACCTACAATCCCATGGAGAATTGCCATGTGTCCATGGCTAGCACACAAGGATCTTACCTCACCTAAAAAGTAAGGAGAGGTACCTTTTCCTAGTCAGCACACTCTAACAAGGCAACCCAAGAATCTAGGACCTTTTTACATATTTCTCCCATCAGGTCTTGACCCTGGATCTCTTGCCTTCTTCTTTTCTCAGGCTAAGGCATGGAGCCATCGCCCATGGTCAACCGGATATCGGCGGTCGATGACCTCAAAAACTACGGAAATTCATATATCCCAATCGGACCGTTGGATTGGCCTCAAAACTGGGCGCTAGACATTTTGCCACCTGATCTTTCCAATGGTGAACTTCGATTGACGATCTGAGTAGGCATCTGGTATTTTCCTTGAACGTGCTCTTGTGGACCTGAAACTGAGCCGGATGGCTCCTATCACAACAAATGGAGTGGCTTGTTAGAGGGTTGGTTCCCCAAGCTCTACCTCTATATGCATTCCGTCATTATGAGTGATTCAATAACCATTTTTCAGCACAAGTGATGTCCTCTTGGTGCCACATATTTGGTGCTCCAAGGATCCCTCTCTCCTCCAGTTCGAACACTTGGTATAAGAGCCAAGTTCTTTGACTTTCAACCAGCACAGGCCGTTACTTTCAGAGTGACGAGTGAGGGTGAAACCTTTATTCCATTAACAAATCCAACATTTAAACTTCAAGTTTATCAGAGAAGTTTTCTAACGAGCCCAAGATTGCAAAGATTCAACAGTTCGATTGAGATTTATGCTTAAAACAAGATGCGCCATGCCTAAAAATGATGATCATAACTCTCTCGTTTCTTTGTCAAGGTTAAAAGGTAGCACATGCGAATCGAATGATTTTTCCTAATCTTTCCATTAATGCAAAAATATTTGCATTACATTGGTATGTTTGGGAGAACACCATTTACAAGCTGGCTTGGGTAAGCTAGAGTAGGAGCAAAAGCATATCCTTTTTCAAAGGGGCATATCTCTGAAAATCCCCTATTGATGACCCTATTTTATGGATCCATCAAAAATATTTTGAGCTGAAATTTTCAGTGGTGGGCACTATTTTTCCAAATTTCAAAACTCATGGCCTCTATAGTCTGTTTTTTTCAGACAGATTTCTGGCAAAAGCAATAGCAGAAGCAGGGGTAGCATCGCTACTCAAGGGCAGCCGTGAGCATTACCAAAGCTAAATATGACAGAAGCAAGCCTGGTAAGATCAGCCAAGCCCTTGGAGACACTGGAAGGACGTGCTAACTTCTCGTTTTGGAAGATCTGTACCTGTCTCCTTTTTTAGGACAGGGACTTGTTGGATGTTCAGAGGAGAGACAAACACACTCTGCCTCCACAGGTAAAAGACATCACAATAGCAGAGGTGATAGCGAGAAGACGCCGCAGAAATGTTGGAACTGGAGGATAGAGGGAGGCTTGGAGCAGTGAGCATGAGGGACTGGAAGGGCATCACTTGTGCTGAAGAATGGTTCTTGAATCACTCAAAATGATGGCATACATATAGAGTTAGAGCTTTGGCAAGTCAGCCCTCTCACAAGCCACATCTCTTAGCCATGGAGGCTAAGACTCACACACAAGAGACCATAATCTCACACAAGGGAGGAGATCAGCTTAGTAATCAGGCTGACTACTCACACACAACCTAGAGAGCTAGAAAATGCTCTAATTGCATACTCCTAGTGGTCACATAACCCAGAATCCCATGGAGAATCGCCATGTGTCCATCGCTAGTACACAAGGATCTCACCTCACCTAGAAAGTAAGGAGGGGTACCTTTTTCCTAGTCAGCACACAAAGAGAAGGTAACCCTAGAATCTAGGACCTTTTTGGATATTTCTTCTATCAGGTCTTGACCCTGGGCCTCTTGCCTTTTTCTTTTCTCAGGCTAAGGCATTGAGCCATCCCCCATGGTCACGCGGATATCGGCGGTCGATGACCCCAAAAACTTTGAAGATTTATATCTCCCAATCCGACCATTGGATCGGCCTCAAACTTGGAATGTATACATTTTGCCACCTGATCTATCTAATGGTAAAGTCAGATTGACAATCGCAGCAAGCATTTGGTAGTTTCCTGGAACTTGTACCTGTGTACTTGAAACTTAGCCGGATGGCTCCTTTCCCGATAATCTCCCTGTTTTCTGCAGTCAGAGTGGGCAAAGTCCACATGCCTTCATACAAAACTGCTGCTTCTCACGGGTCACTGCCTTGGTGCAGAAATCCGCGACCTGCTTGCTGGTTTGAATAAACTCCAGCTTGATAGTACCCTCCTGCACCATGTGCCAGATGAAGTGATATGCGATGTCAATGTACTTGGTGCATACATGGTGTTGGGAAAGTAGCCATCCAACTCAGTTTCATATCCACAGGAGAAATTTCCATGAAAGTACCAGATGCCTGCTTCGATTGTTGATCCCACTTCACCATTAGAAAGATCAGGTGGCAAAATGTCTATAGTCTAAGTTTGAGGCCAATCCAACAATGGGATTGGGAGATATGAATTTTTTAAGTATCAGGGGTCATGGACCGTCGATGTCCGGATGGCCATGGGTGATAGCCTGAGAAACGAAAAAGGCAATAGGTCCAGGATCAAGACCTGATGGAAGAAATATCCAAAAAGGTTCTTGGTCTTAGGATTGCCTTGTCAGAGTGTGCTGACGAGGATTAAGGTACCTCTCCGTACTTTTTAGGTGAGGTGAGATCCTTGTGTGCTAGCCATGGATACATGGCGATTCTCCATGGGTTTGTGGATTATGTGAGCACTAGGAGTGTGCCATGAGAGTATTCTCTAGCTCTCTAGGTCGTGTGTGAGTGGTCAACCGGATTGTTAGGCTGATTTCCTCCCTTGTGTGGGATTATGGACTCTAGTGTGTGAGCCTTAGTCTCCATGGCTAAGTAGTATGGCTTGTGAGAGGGCTGACTTCTCCAAGCTCTAGCTCTATATGTACTCCATCATTTTGAGTGATTCAACAACCATTCTTGAGTACAAGTGATGCCCTTCCAATCACACATACTCGCTCTCTCCTCCAGATCACATGTGTACACATGTGTGAGTTGTCAATATTGACTACACATGTGATGTCAACGAAAGACTATGACCATGTGTCACAAATGGTCCAAGGCTCCTTGTCTCCTCCAGATCCAACATTTGGTATCAGAGCCAAATTCTGCCACTTTCAGCCAGCACAGGCCGTCACTTTGAGAGTGACGGGTTAAGGTGAAAACTTTACCAGATTTGACAACTGACTACGAGATCTTCAAGCTCAAGAGACAAGCTTTTCAATGAGTTCACGATCGCGAAGATGCAATGGTCGGATTGAGAGTTATGCTCAAAACAAAGTTGGCCAGGGCTACACTCTTCTCTATGAGTAAGACTCTCGCCTTGTGATGACCATAACTCTCTCGTTTCTTTGTCAAAGTTAAAAAGTGGCACACGAGAATTGTAGTATTTTTCCTAACCTTTCCATTGGTGCAAATAAATGTGCATTCCATTGATTGGTTTGGGAAAAACGCTGTTTATAAGCTGGCTGGTCTGAGTTGGAGTAGGAGCAGAAGCATATCCTGTTTTCAAGAGGGTATATCATTCAAAATCCCCTGTTGATGACCCTATTTTATGGGTTGATCCAAATGGTTTTGAGCTGAATTTTCCAGTGGTGGGCTCCATATATCCAAATTCCCAGTCTGCTGGCATCTACAGTCCATTTTTTGTCAGACAGATTTCTGGTAGAATTAACAGCAGAAGCAGGGCTAGCGCCGCCATCCAAGGGCAGCGCTGAGCATCACCAAGGCTCAAAATAGCAGCAGCTGGAGAGGGTGGAGGGACGCGCCAATTTCACGTTTTGGAAGATCCGTACCCGCCTCCTTTTGGAGGAGAGGGGCATGTGGGAGGTGGTGAGCGGCGACGAGCCGGCTCCAGTTCCACAGGCAAAAGGCATTACCGCAGCGCAGGTGGTTGCGTGGAAGACGCCGCAAAAGGGTGCAGCTGATGCGGGTTCTTCTGCAGCTCTGCAGTGGAAGAAGGACATGCAGGCCTTCAGGTTGCTTCTCAACACCATCTGCAACCCGCATCTTCAGTACGTGAGTGACAAGGCTAGTGCAAAGAAGGGGTGGCACACGTTATGCAAGAAATATGAGAGTAAGGATCCTGTATTCCTCATGCTTTTGGAGGAAAAGATGATGACGCTGAAAATACAGGGTGGTGAAGGGATGGAGGCGTATCTAGACAGGGCAAAGGAGCTGGCGAAGCAGCTGAGAGCAGCCGGCATTCCTGTGGAAGAGACGCGCTTCATCCTCCTCTTGCTGAGGGGACTTCCAACCAACTACGACACGGTGCGAGAGACGCTGGAGTGCCAGCCATCTCTCGACCTTGACTTCATCTGCACACACCTGGTGCAGGTGGAATTCCGTCGTAATACAGCAAAGCGTGATGCCGGGAACAGTACTGAGGCAGCCTTTGTGGCCACGAGTTCACGTAACCAGTAGTAGCAACAACAGTCCGGGCTGCAGAAAGCAGAAAGAAAGGCAAATACCACTACTGCCAGAAAGAGGGACACCACAAAAAGGAGTGTTTCAAGCTCAAGAGGGACCAGAAGGAGCAGCAGCAGCAGCACTCATCACAGTAGCAGCAAAAGCAGCAGCAGCAGCAGCAATCACAACAGCGTCAGCAGCAACAGCAGCAGCAGCAGGAAAACCAGGCTGGTGTTTGCCACTTTGGCAACATGAATGTGGCCAAGGAGGTGCGCGATCGTCTCTTCATGGCGAAGTCTGACATGTCGCAGGTGGAGAAGGCGGACCTCGCATGGTACAAGGAATCAGGATGTACCAAGAGCCTCACACATCACAATGACTGGTTTACACAGCTACTGTCCATCCCTCCCCGTCCTATCGCTATAGGTGATGATCGGATGGTGTATGCTGAGGGGATTGGGATTGTGTAGATGTGGTTGGAGACCCCACGTGGCATTGAAGTGGGAGTGTTCCATGGCGTGCTGTATGTACCTGATGCTGCATTCAACCTCCTCTCAGTCTCCTCTCTTACAAACACAGGACCGCGCGTCGTCTTCGATGATGACTATGGCTACATCCTCAACAAGGATACGGGAGAGGAATTGGCCAGGTTGGTGAAGGAGGGCGACATATACTGCCTGCTGGGGACGACCAAGATCCCGCGTGAGCAGAGTCTTGCAGCACTGGTGCAGGCGACAGATGGCGAGATCTGGCATGCGCGCTACGGCCACATCGGCATGAGCGCCTTGCAGCAGCTTCAAACAAAGTAGATAGTGCGTGACCTGTCTACCATCTCTAACTTTGAGCAGCAGTTATGCATCGGCTGTTTGGAGGAGAAATAGCACCAGGAGGCATCTCTAGAGCAGGGGATTGTGCGAAGGAGGTGTTGGAGGTGGTCCACACGGACTTGTGCAGACCGATGCAGACCCAGAGCTTTGGAGGCTCTCGGTATTCCTGATCTTCATTGATGATTTCAGCCGTTACACTGCTGTGTACTTCCTTCCTTCCAAGGACCTGTACTTTGACAAGTTAAAGGAGTTCGAGGCCATAGTGGAGAACCATACTGGCAAGAAGATCAAGGCGCTGTGCAGCGATCGCGGTGGAGAGTACCTGAGCAAGGAGTTCCAGGACTACCTCGCAGCAGCTGGCATCAAGGCGTAGCGTACCGCGCTGTACTCATCTTAGCAGAACGGTATAGCAGAACGCGCCAACAGTACCATTGTGGACTCGGCGTGCTCCATGCTGCACGCGGCTTGACTGACCTACAACTTCTGGGCTGAAGCCGTGAGCACTACGGTCTACATCAAGAACCGTAGTCCAACTAAAGCGCTGGAGCAGATGACGCCGTACGAGGCGTGGTTCGGCAAGAAACCGAGCGTGGGTCATCTCCGAGCATTTGGCAGCCTGGCGCACATGCACGTGCCCAAAGAGAAGCGACAGAAATGGGACGCAAAGATTGCGCAGATGCTAATGATTGGCTACGACATGGCAAGCAAGGCCTATCGCCTCTACGAGATGTTGGAACTTGAGGAGAGAGGGAGCCTTGGAGCAGCGAGCATGTGTGATTGGAAGGGAATCACTTGTGCTGAAGAATGGTTGTTCAATCACTCAAAATGATGGAGTACATATAGAGCTAGAGCTTGGACAAGTCAGCCCTCTCACAAGCCACACCACTTAGCCATGGAGGCTAAGGCTCACACACTAGAGTCCATAATCTCACATAAGGGAGGAAATCAGCCTAGCAATCAGGCTGACCACTCACACACGACCTAGAGAGCTAGAGAATGCTCTCATGGCACACTCCTAGTGGTCACATAACCCACAAACCCATGGAGAATCGCCATGTGTCCATGGCTAGCACACAAGGATCTCACCTCACCTAAAAAGTAAGGAGAGGTACCTTTATCCTAGTCAGCACACTCTGACAAGGCAATCCTAAGACCAAGGACCTTTTTGGATATTTCTCCCATCAGGTCTTGACCCTGGACCTCTTGCCTTTTTCTTTTCTCAGGCTAAGGCATGGAGCCATCACCCATGCTCATCCAGACATCGACGGTCCATGACCCCCGAAACTTTGAAAATTCATATCTCCCAATCCGACCGTTGGATTGGTCTCAAACTTGGTCCGTAGACATTTTGCCACCTGATCTTTCCAATGGTGAAGTCGGATCGGCAATCGAAGCAGGCATCTGGTACTTTCCTGGAACTTGCTCCTGTGGACCTGAAACTGAGCCAGATGGCTCCTTTCCCAACACGAGAGGGATACAGGCCACGTCATCATCTCCAGAGATGTCGTCTTCAACGAGAGAAACGTCATCCACACCAACATTGTCTGTGAAGAGGCAGCAGAACCAGCAGCTGACGAGACAGTGGGAGCATAAATCCTTCCTGATCCACTCTCTCCCGACCCTACCTCTACTGTGACAGTGGGAGAATCACTCTACTCTCCCATGTCTGATGTTGCAGATACAACAGCCTCATCGGCAGAAACAGAGGAGGGAGATGTAGCAGCACCCGTAGCGGCAGTTGTTAGAGGAGCACCGCGCCAGCCGCCCCCTAACGCTCCAGCACCAGGTCGCAGGTACCCTCTTAGGGTGCGTTACAAGCCTGGTGAGCGGGGCCATTTCTGGAAGCTGCAGGAACTGAAATACATGAACGTCGCAGTTGTAGCAGATTCAATTGAGCGAACGTCATACAAGGAGGCCATGGCTACACCGGATGTAGCAGATTGGGTGCAAGCCGTACAGCAAGAGATACAGTCAGAATTGGACAACGGCACATTGGAGCTGACGGAGCGTCCACCTGGACGTAAGGTGATCAAGTGCAAGTGGGTGTTCAAGAAGAAGCGGGGAGCAGATGGTAACCTGGAAAAGTACAAAGCGAGGCTGGTCGCCAAGGGCTACTCGCAGCAGGAGGGCATCAACTACACAGAAACTTTTACCCTTATTGCAAAGTTTGCCTCTGTGCGTACGCTCCTCTCTTATGTAGCAGCTGAGGACTTTGAGGTTCACCACATGGATGTGAAGACGGCATTCTTGAATGGTGACTTGGAGGAGGAGATCTACATGGAGCAGCCAGAGAGGTTCGTCATGGATGGCCAAGAGCACCTGGTTTGCAAGCTGCAAAACTCGCTGTACGGCCTCAAGCAAACGTCGCGTGCTTGGAACCACAAGTTGGATGCGGTGTTGCAGTACATGGGATTTGACCGTAGCGAGTGTGACTACAGCGCGTATCGTTGGCAGCATGAGCATGAGATCCTCATCATCATTATCTATGTGGATGACATGATCCTCCTTTCCAACAGCATGTCTACACTGGAGGAGTTCAAGGAGGCCATGCAAGAGCGCTTCTAGATGTCCGATCTTGGGGAGGCATCATAGTTCCTTGGCATCCAGATCACGCGTGACTGCAAATCACGCTCTCTCTCTCACTAAAGCAGAGGCGCTACATCAAGGACGTCCTGCAAGGGTTCGGTTTGGCAGAGGCCAAACCCATCGGCACGCCGCTGGAGACGCGACAGTACCTAGTGAGCTTCAGTGGAGAAGCAGATACAGCTGAGCAGCAGAAATACGAGAGCACCGTCGACAGCCTTATGTACCAGATGGTGGCAACCAGGCCGGACCTTGCATAGGCTGTTAGCACTGTGAGCCAGTACATGGCCAATCCCGGACCAGAGCACCAGAAGGTAATGAAGCGGATCATCCGCTACCTTGCTGGAACCATCAACATCGGCATCACCTACAACGCCAACAACAGCATCATCGGCCACACAGATACAGATTGGGCTTCAAACCCTGAGGACCGTAAGTCCATCTCTAAACATGTGTTTGTCATGAATGGTGGGGTAATCAGCTGGTGCAGCAAGATGCAGGTGGTCGTGGCCACCTCAAGCACGGAAACTGAGTACGTCTCTCTCAGTTTTGGAGCCAAGGAAACAGTTTGGCTTCAACGTCTCATGGCAGAGATGAGTGGGATTGTAGCAGTTTCTGTTCCTATGCGCGTCGACAACTAGAGCGCAATCGCACTCGCCAAGAATCCCGAGCACCATACACGTACCAAGCACATTGACATCGCATATCACTTCATCAGGCACATGGTGCAGGAGGGTGCCATCAAGCTGGAGTTTACTCCAACCAGCAAGCTGGTCGCTGATTTCTGTACCAAGCCAGTGACGCGTGAGAAACAACAGTTTTTCATGAAGGCATGTGGACCCAGACAACTTTGACTGCGGCAAAGAAGGAGATTGTTGGGAAAAGAGCCATCCGGCTCACTTTCATGTCTGTAGGAGCAATTTCCAGGAAAGTACCAAATGCCTGATCCAATCGTCAATCCAACTTCATTGTTGGAAAGATCAGGTGGCAAAATCTCTACGGTCTAAGTTTGAAGCCGATCCAACGGTCGGTTTGGGAGATATGAATTTTTTAAGTTTTGGGGGTCATGGACTGTCGATGTCTGGGTGGCCATGGGTGATGGCTCCATGCCTTAGCCTGAGGAAAGAAAAAGGCAAGAGGTCCAGGGTCAAGACCTGATGGGAGAAATATCCAATAAGGTCCTTGGTCTTAGGATGGCCTTGTCAGAGTGTGCTGACTAGGATAAAGGTACCTCTCCTTACTTTTTAGGTGAGGTGAGATCCTTGTGTGCTAGCCATGGACACATGGCGATTCTTCATGGATTTGTGGGTTATGTGACCACTAGGAGTGTGCTATGAGAGCATTCTCTACCTCTCTAGGTCATGTGTGAGTTGTCAGCCTGATTGCTAGGCTGATTTCCTCCCTTATG